>BSBK01000207.1:1040000-1345080 GCA_027943335.1 Chamaecyparis obtusa
TGTTCTTATTATCCTTACAATAGCCAAAGCAATGTTTGCACAACAAGGTAGATGAAAAATGCATAAGGAAATAAGTGATGAAATTGGTTTTTATAAATGCATTATTCGTTCCAATGAGGTGGATTATCACGACCAAATTCACATGAGTACAAGAGCCTTCTTTTAGCTAGCCAATCTTCTAAGGCAAAAATGAAGCATTAGAGATATGATAAACATAAAGTCAGAAGAACAACTAGTGATGTTCCTCCACACCCTTGGCCACAATCTGAGGAATTGTAAGATTGCCCATAACTTTGGCCACTCAGGAGAGACAGTAAGTCGATAATTCCACAAGGTCTTGATGATTTTCTTAGAACTCCATGCGAATTATTTTATACCACATGGTCCAAATACTCTTCCTGAAATTAGTGGGAAGGACTGTTTTGATCCATACTTCAAGGTAAATCCCCTAGCACTACAAATTTCTTTTCCTGGGTGTTAATCCTATTACAGTGTGTTCATTGACTATAGTTTTTATTTCTATAGGATTGTGTTGTAGCAATTGATGGAACCCATATACCAATCATTGTCGATGTCGACTTACATGGTAAATATCATGATAGAAAAGGGAACTTGTCACAAAATGTTATGGTTGTCTCTTCATTTGATTGTAAGTTTCAATACATTCTTGTTGGTTGGGAAGGGTCTATTGTAGATAGTCATGTTCTAGCTTTATCTCTCAATAGAGAAGATTCACTTTTAGTTCCCCCTTATATGCCATTTCATATTGTATGTTATTGAAGAATATGATAAATGTTTCATGTTTTAACAATATAATTTTTAATGTAAGAAAAAATTATTTAGTCGATGTTGGATATCCAAATGTACCAAGATTTATCACTCCTTATTAGTGTACATGTTACCACCTAAAGGAGTTTTCAAGAGAAAACCCTATAAACAGTCCACAAGAATTATTTAACCACTAAAACTCCTCGCTTAGAAATGCAATAAAGCATACATTTGGGATTTTGAAGCAGCGTTTTCCTATCCTGAGGCATGCAACGTCTTATCCAATCATGACACAAGCACATATTGTTTTGGCATGCTGCATACTGCACAAATTGATTACTATAGAGGATGACATTCCATCCAAAGTGGCTATTGAACAGGAGGACGATCGTGATGGGATAAGTGTACCAATACTTGAGATATATGGGTTGAGTCATCATGATAGGGATGATTGGGGGAAGTTTCGAGATGATATAGAAAGTAGGGTGTGGGAAGACTACAAATGTAGACAATAGTTATAGTTTTAGGGGACCTTTCTTTGTTCTTTAATGTACTTTAATGCAGATACAATGATATACATGATGGTTTCATTGTTCTTTTGTTTGTACATTCATTCTTAGTTGTTTATTGTCTATGCCTCTTGAATTTGTTAGCCCTATTGCATTAGGAAATATAAATGGAATACACCAAGGAGTACCAAGTGACAAGGATCAATCATACTATTCTAATGTTGATGCTCAAATTATGTGTTCTAATAGTTCACATATAGAAAACTATTTGAAACAAATGAAGCTTGCAGTCCAATTTTCTGATGATACTCCTTGGTGTATTCTATTTATATTTCCTATTGTAACAAGGCTATTTTGATTATGTATACCATTCTTGTGTTCCATTTATATTTTCATTTATTTTTCTGATGATACTCCTTATGCTATCTTCCCATTGATGTTGGGTTACTAAGTTACATCCTCCTTGCTTACTGTTCTTTAAAAACAAACAAGACATTGTTGTTGTAATAGTGCAGTCAAGCTCTTGATCTTCTACAATGACATCATATCTTATTTTTATTTCTTCCAACTACAAATTCAAGTGTATAATTTGTAACTCTGATTTTTCTTTGATTTTGATCTCTTTTGAAATGTGTATGTCTTGTTTTGAAGGATAAATTTGACATGATGTGACTAATCTTGGCACAACTGCAACGATTGAAAGATACTTTACGTTTATATTTGTTGGAACCTCTTTTTAATCTTCCCACAACATTTTCTTCTTTTGGATTTGGGTTTTTACAGTAATTTGAATCCTCACTCTCAATGGACGCCTTGATATGCTCAAGTATATATGCTCTAGTATATATGCTCAATATATAGGCTCACTATATATTCTTCTAGTACAAAGTGTGTCATATGTACTAGAGCATATATACTACAAACCCAACACAACACAACATTAGAACCGTTCCACCCAAGAAAACCACATCCATTCTAACACAACACAATAGCACAGGAAACCCACATCCTATTGTTCGTCGCCCACACAAATGCTTTCCAAAGGTTGGGGAAAATGATGTGAATATTTTGAATTTATTTGCACGTGGACCCCAAATGTTAAATTTGTTTACACGGGGACCCAAAATAGTTTCAAAATGGGGATTGAAAAAATAGGAATTCAGAGATGTAATTCCAATTCCACCTTTTCAAGTGGAAGATGTATATGCTCATTTTGGGTAAAGGCATAGATTTTGACAATTCATTATAAATTATTGTAGTGGTTCCCAGTCATTATAAACAACTCACTATATATATATATATATATATATATATATATATATATATATATATATATATATATATATATGCTCGGTATATATATGCTGAGTATAGATTTTGACAACTCATTTATAAATTATTGTATGGTGGACAACCATTAGAAACAACTCATATATGAATTCTTATTAATGTTTATAGCTTCAATTGTATGATCAAATAAGCATAAACATAACAAGACTATGTATTGTTGATCATAATCAACATGATTGATAATAATGATTGGTTTATATGTATATTACACTCAGCAAGGAGACATTATCACATCTATATATACAAAGTAGGTATATTCGAGGATATATAGTGACCATATATAATACAACATATGTACTAGAATATATATACATAACATATATAGTAGAGCATATATAGTAGAATTTTATGAACCACATAAGCTCTATATAATTTATAGTAGAACTATGTGAACTGCATTTAATAATAGATGATGTAGATCAGAAATGTTAGATGATATAGATCATAAATGGTAGATGATATAGACCATATGAGTTGTCAAGGATATAATGGAAAGATATTGTTGAAGGTATTGTCAAGGATAGATATTGTTAGGGATATTATGGAGGATAACATAGAAATAAGGATGGATAATAAAGACATCCGATAGATATTGTTGGATAATATAATTAAATGTAATATGTTTGCTTATATGCCACTCTTGTATGGGTGTTTCTTTAGTATCCATCCTCATTTGCATGTAGCTGATAATTGCATTTAACACCTGTTGTAGGTGATGTCATTCACACAACCCATGATAAGCATGGATGATGAGGTTCAAGTAAGACAGGTATCTTCTTCCTCCAAGAAGGTTATTTGGACAAGAGAAATGGAACAAAAGTTCCTAAACTTGCTCCATGAGAAAGTTCAGCTAGGAAGGAAAGGTGAAGGGGCTTCAAAAAAGAAGTGAGGTCTGCCATTGAGAGGAGGTTCAATGTGGAGATGAACCTCAATCTGTCAAAGGAAAATTTCAAGAACAAGTTGAAAGGATGGAAGAAAGGTTTTAGAGTTATGAGAGATTTGAGGAGTATGAGTGGTTTTGCATGGAATGAGAGTACTCAATGGATGGATGCTGATGAGAGGGTGTGGGAAGAGCTTTTGAAGGTAACATACTCTTTTGAATCTATTGATATGATCAACATTTCCTTCTTATTAAGTTAGTAATTAAAGACAAAGATCTAATTCATTAATTATGCCAACATGCAAAGAAAATAATTAAAATCTGCCAAAGTATATAAGAGACAACCCTTCCAGTACTACAATGACCTAGTCTTAATTGTGGGTAATGACATAGCTAAAGGTAGCACAACTACTACGACTCAAGGGAAAAAAGAAGGGCACCATATGGATGAGGGACTCGACCTGGATTGTGATGAGGAAATCCCTATTGATACACCTCTTGAGACTACAACTAATTTGGATGATGAATTTTATCATTCCAATGAATCTAGTGCAAGTGGTAGGACAAATCCTTCAACATTGTCATCAAGGAGGGGAAAGAGGAAGAAGGCAATCATGGCTGGTTTGTTGGATGTGATTTATGAAACTATAAAAAAATTGCAAGAGGACCTCAATTTGTCTCATGTTATCAAAGTGGATAAATCTGATTAAGATGCTATCTTAGATAGTGTGTATGAGGCCCTCAAAGGCATCCCTGATTTGAGTCGAGGCACTATGTTGAAGACATATGACGCCTTTATGGTTGAACCTGAAAGAGCCAAAGGGTTCTTGAGAATGAATGAAGAGGAGATAGTGGAGTACATTATAATGAAGTTTGGAGATCTCTAGTTTCTTTTATTTCAATTTAAGCCTTGTTACTTAAACATTGGCAAGGTTAGCCAAGATACTTGTTAATTTGGCAAGGTTAGCTATGATACTTGTTAAGTTGGCAAGGTTAGCCAAGATACTTGTTATATCAGAAACATACAGTTGATATCGGTGTGACATTGTTTTGTTTTTACCAAATTTACATATGGCTGGTCGAGTATATATGCTCTAGTATATATTGTTTCTCTCATCCCAAATCACCATTCATGATTAACTCACTACTCTAGCTTGTACATTTTTTGTAGATTGCTTGAACACCTACTTTTTTTCTCGGCATCATATATACATGCAGTAATGATGATATATTTTTTGCTGTTATTTCATGCATTATAGATTGCATTCATGATTTACTTAAAAATGGATATAGTTGTTACTCCTACTTGTACAATTTTTGTAGATTGCTCCAACTCGTACTTTTTTTGCTTGGTATCATATTGCTGATAAATATAAATGGAATACACCAAGGAGTAGGTCACATGATGAAGATCAATTATATTGATAAATTATGTTGTTCTATTGCAAAGTATCAGGACTATACATTTTGAATTCTTCAAAACTACTCCAATAGTACTCATATGGCTGCTCTATCCAAAATTTGTGTTTTTAATATTAGCTTTTACTATTATTTGATATAGTATAGAGTCGAACTGTTATGATACTAAGAAAGATAGGCAATTTACTAGTGCAGGAGCACATAGGGTCCTTAGGCTACCCTAGTCCAAACATTTTGGCTTGTAGTGACCTTAGCCAATGTTGGAATTAGGAGAGATAGGTACTAAGAGGGGAGGGGTGAATCAGTGCCTTCAAAACTTTAGTTGCAAAAACCTTTCTGATCTATAACTGAATACAGTGATAACCGATTAAAATAACTTGAATCTAATTGCATAAATCAATCATCTAGTTAACTTAAGAAAGTAAACAAAATGAAATCAATATGACAATCACATAACACAAGTATTTTGGTAATGCAGAAACCCTTGTTAGAAGGTAAAAACTGCAGTGGGGATGACACCCACAAATTCTTCACTACTGTAGATAGAAAAGGTTTGCCTATTAAGGCTACAAGTTTTGATCACTTCTGGTGATCTTACCTTGTTAGGAGTAACATATTAGATCAGCTAGATCTACTTAGTTATAGGATTTAACAACACTATATGAAGTGTGTACTCAGTTAAGAGATTTATACAAAGACTGTTAAGTCTACTCTGTTAAGAGATTTATATCAAACTTTATCACAATTGTCAGAAAGTAATAGGTAAACTATCTACTACTTGACAACTCAATTATCTGAAATAGATCTATAAGTTCTTATCAAAATATCACCTTATCTGTGATGGTTCTCTGCTCTGATCTGCTCAGTAGCCTTGTTTGATTCTGCTCAATCTGAAAACCTCTATACTTTGTTCTACTTGGTAAACTGATTGTCTTGAAGATAGGCAATTTCTTCAAGTGCTCCGTAATTCATATATATCAGTTCAACAACCTCATAAAATGGTGCGAACATATACAATATATAGTGTTCTATTTTGCCGCTTAAACAAAAATTAGGTTACAAAAATAATAATCATAACCCTAAGATCTACGGTGCAAAATAACCTAGATCAACTAATATAAATAAGATAATCATTGCATTTAATGAATATCTTTTACAATAAATGCTCCTCCATCTTGGTAAACTATTTTACAATCTGTTATAACCATTTGCATAGAATAATGTGCCATTTCTGATTACTATGCCATTTTCTGTGATCATCGGTAAACACTATATAATCTGCTCGGTGTATACTGCGATGCTCGGTTAACTGTGTAATGCTCGGTGTAAGGCTTTATCGACTGTCTCAATTTAAATAACTGATCGACCTGTTTACTGTCCTTTGATACTAATGACAACCTTAAATGCTCAATAGAGATTAACAATCTCCCCCTTTGGCATTAGTATCAAAACTTCACAATGTATATAGACAAAATGTTTCTATATATTCCTTATATCTCCGCCATATACATATCCACAACAAAAAAAAACTTCATAAGTACAAAAGTACTCCCCCTTAGTGCATGCTCCTGGTATGTTTCTATACATAGCAAAAATATACTATTTGGCATATACATGTTTTCCCCCTTTTTGATAATAATGCCAAATACCCAAAAAGTATGTAATGTATACTTACATCTTATCGAAAATGTTCTGATGGGTTTTCTTGACAGACTCCAAGAGGTTTTCCCATTCCTCTTTTAAGTTGGTAAGAGCAATTTGCTCAAGACTGACTTGTGCATGCATGTCAAAGATATTTTCCAACACTGAAATCTCTGGTGTTGCCACAAGTTGCTCAGCTTTGACAGTATGTGTTTCAAAAATCTTCAGGTAAGGAGTGAGTTCTTTCTGTAACTCTATAACCTGATCGGTGATGTGCGCTTCTTGTTTCCTTAAGTCTGCTACAGTCATTGGAGTTCCTAAACTCGGTTAATGTGCTTTAAGAAAGTAGTTGGCTCGGTGATAGCTGCTTGTGTACTCAACTTGATTTCTTCTTCTAAACCTTTTATCTTTTCACTGATTTCTACAGTGAAGGTGTTTGTAGTACAAAGCTTTATTAGTAGTTGAAAAATTATTTGGGTGATAGATTTTACCTCGATAATGACCTTAGATAATTTCACCTTGTTCAGTGCCACTTCAGTGCTAATCCTTTCTGCCAATTTGTTTTGAATCTTTGACTCTGCCCTTTCTTCTATTCTTTTGTCTGCATCTGTATCAGGGGCATTGATTTTGTTGGCGAGGGTGGCAAGTTGATCTAAAATGGGAGTATTCTCATCAATGTTTGTTTCCGGTACTATCTGTTGTAGAATATCCCGTACATCATTTAACACTTCTTTACATTTTTGTTCTTGCCTCAATTTTTCTTATGCCGCTTTCCTCAAACATAAAGCCCCATACTGACTTAGTTCCTCGGGGCTTAGGGTTCTTAGGTCACATTCGGGGATAATGATAACTTCATCAATGGTGACCGAACCTTTGGCTTTCTTCTTCTTCTTCTTCTTTGGGGCTAGAGGTGACTTCTTCTCACTTACGACAATAGCTTTTTCTTCACTCCTCAGAGTATCCTTACCAGTTGACACTATATCATCCTTCTTTTTCTCCTCAGTAGATTGAGTGGGAGTCTTGGTGGTAGTGTCAGGTGGGTTCACCTCGGTTGACTTGGTTTCTTCAGGTTGCTTTTGTTTTGTAGATTGTGCCTTTGGTTTGGTAGGCTCATTTGTATCTGCAGGTTGCTTAGGTGCTTGAATCTCAGTTGTATCTTTGGTTGGCTTAGGATGAGAGACATCGAGTTGTACTTGTGAAATTATTTCAACGGCCTCTGCAAGTACATGTAGTTCACTCGATAGAGATGTACACACATTGTCAGTGTTTAATGCTTCATCTTTGTATTGTGTAATTATTACATCTTCGTCATCCTTATCATCAGGATCATTATTAGTGATGTCCTCAATGAGTGCATCATCATTAATTTTCTTTTGCAAGTGGATCTTAACTTGATCCGGTGCATCCTGTGAAATTTTGATTTCTTCCTTTTGCTCGGTGACATCAATTACCTCGATAACTAATATACTGGTGTCTTCTATTTTCTTGCCTTTATTATCATCAATGAAAATACTTTTACCTTTTGAACTGTGTGTCTTTTTAGACAGTTTTAGGAATGCTTCCTGTTCAGCTTTCTCTTCTGCTTTCAAAATTGATGTCCATAGGGAGTCACATACGACATCCATATCATCTACATTCTCTTCCATAATCTACATAGCTCTATTCTTGACTAAAAATCTAGGCTAATAACTTGTCATGTATTCACTTACCTCAACATAGCTAAAGTGTGTGGTTGCACAACCTAGAGATCATTCTCTTTTTCTTTTCTCTATTTCTAGTGCAATAGCCCATCTTTCACTTATTATGTCATCAAGTTCGTTCAGTAATTGACATGCAAATTCCATCGGTACTCTTTTGAACTTGATCATCATTTGAACAATAGCATGTTCTATCTTTGTCTTGTCCTTAATTGATAGGTTGTTAAATTTGCCTATGCCTAGATCATTAAGATTTCCATTTTCAATAATATCTTCAATTATTTCTTCTATGGTACTATCCCTGTTATGAACTAGCTTAAATTGATCAGGGTCATTTTTAGTGTCAGTCTCCTCTATATCTTCCTTACTCCTTAGTATTTCCTCTTTTTCTTAGGTGGTTCAACTGCTTTCTTGTTCTTTCTATTGATGTATTTCTTCGTCGGTGTACCTGCCCTTCTTTTTGCTACTTTTACTACTTCTTCTTTCTGCTCGGTTGATTATGCTATATTTGTTGAATGTGTCCTCATTCCTTCAGGTTCTGGTAGTTGAATATCTTGTTCATCAGTTGTGGGAAGTTGAGCTTCTTCTTCATCATTGGTGGGAGGAACCGATGTATTATCCTTTTCTTTGTCTGACTCGGTCTCCTTGCTGTCATAGGGTTTGTCAGCCAACTGTAACTGACCTTCAGTTGCTTCATCAACTGGTGACTCCTTATGTGAGTCAGATGTCATTCCATATCTTGCTGAGAGATCCTTTTTCATTTTCTTTGCCCTTCTTGACATTTTACCGATCTCAATGTCCATTGTGATTCTAGACTTAGCTTCCTCATACACTCCAAACCTACTGGCAGTGATGTCTATCGGTAATGCTAGCAATGCATTGATAGATTTCAAAGTGAAATCATGATTCATTTCATAACCCATTGGTGCTAGCCATTTTGTTCTCGATTCTACTGCCTTTATCATTGAATGGTATGTACTTACCACAAAGCATATGTCATCTTCAAATTTGCTCACTAATTCTTTTGGAATTCTACTTCTTTGTTGCATTCTTATTTGAATTTCCTTGAAATATGCATGGAACTCCTTGTTCAGATTGTCTCCTAGACTTCTCATCATTTCACCGATTTGAGCAGTTATCGGTCTGTCTGATTGCCAGTTTACTTTTCCAATACCCGGTACATATTTTTGCAAATAGAGGAATGTACAGACAAGCAGTGATCCGTACTTACATGTATTGGACTTCTTTGCTTTTATTGTCTTCATGTTGTCATGCAATTGGTGTAGTAGTAGCTCGTCAAGATCAACCTTGTGATCTTTCTTCACAATTTTGTAAGCCATGTCCATGGCGCTGTAGGGTACACTATTCGGTCTGCTTGATTGAAATATCTTGTACCCGATGACATGAGCTATGAATCTTACCACTGGATCTTTGATAGTTGAAATCTTTAGTGCCCTACCATCCCATTGAGCTCCAGTGTTCCTTTCTACATCGGGACAAGATGAACTTTGAAATGCTTTGGCTTTGTCAGTTGTAGGGTACCCAGTAACCCTACTGTTGGTGACCTCAACAGGTTTGTCTAGCCAAAATTTGATGTCATGAAATCTGCTAAGCACGATTCTTATCCAGTCATTGTGAAATGATTGCAGGAAGTATGTGAAACTTCGTAACCCTAAATCTTCAATCTTCTTATACTCAGATTTGATCTTACCATCCGGTCCACAGACTTGCTGATAAGCTGCTACGGTCTCAAAGTCACATACTTCACCGATCTTGCAGTGAATGTGAGCCCTAACATCTTCTGTTAACAAAACCTTATCAGGAATACTAGAAAATGCGCCCATATCGTCTGTTTGTGCTGCGACCATAGGATGAGGTTTGAATTTCTCCTCGACAAAGTGTGCCCTAACAATTAATTCCACTTCCTCCTTAATGCTTTGTGATTTGCTTGCTGTCGAAGATGATGCCATAAAATTGTTTCTAGGGTTTCGACAAGCAATTGATAACCAGTGTTCGGTAGGTAGATGAACTTACTAGTTTTCATTGAAGAATTTATCGTCGATTCGATCTATAGTAGGTTTGAATCTATTCTGAAAATTGTTAGCTCGAACTCTTCTCTGTAAAATCTCCTTTCTTTGAAATCGCAATGTAATAATGAACTCTATTTTCGCGTATATATAGGGTTTTCTGATATTCCCGCTCAAACTTTGATGCATTAAATGCATGACCTAACTTTCGGTACGAGATGACTGTCAGCTCGATAATGTCTTTTTGCTTAGTTAACATAGAGTTTCTTCATTAGTTTGAACTATTGTCGGTTAACCTTGTATAGTGATTACCGACGAGTAACCAACTCACGTTTCTTCTTTTACCAACTAGATAACATTTGCAAACTTATAATATATAAACCATAGTGCATCTTCATTCATGCAGATTTGGTATTTGTACATCATATATAAGGAACTGTATGTAAAATATGATCATTTAAAATGTCAGTTCCATACATACCTTTGTCATCTTAAGTGGAGGTACCGATGTCACCCAATCCAGTGGACGAGGTTTCACCGACAGTGTTACTTGACTCTGCATTCTCATTAGATGCCTTCTTCCACATTGTGTTCCTTAACTTTGTAATTTCTACAATGTTATATCCACTCTCAAATATATGGTTTTCATCTGGTGCTCGGTCTCTGCAGTTCTTGCTTACATGACTGACCTTGTGACAGTGCAAACATGCCATTCCTGCATTTGTCCAGTTTCTTGATTGTCCAATCCGACTCTTTCTAAAATAGTTTGCTGCAATATGTCCATACCGACCACATGTAGTAAAATTAGTCCATGTATTATAATCCCAAACATATGAGTTACCTTGTCTCTTCGGTTGATATGGCTTTCATTGTAGTTTCTCTTTAGGTGTCCAGACCTGCTTCATTTTTGCCTTGCAGTCCCTTGCAGTGTGTCCATACTTATTACAAGTATAGCATATTTTGTCCTCAGTAGTATTATTAGCAATGTCATTCTTCTTTGCTCTGCATTCATAAGCTAGATGTCCAAACTTACCACAGTAATAGCAATATCCATTGAACTTAGGGATGACAGGAGGTTTACCTTGTGCTTTGCTTCTGCACATATTAGATGTATGTCCTGGTTTTCCACAGTGATAGCATGTCACCACTTTAGGTTTTTGACTTTGATTGCTGTTGATTTCTTCAACTTATTGTGATGATTCTCCTTCACCAGTGTAGCCTATACTGACTCTACTTCTGAATCTCCTTTAATTAGTCAAAAAGTCATCAATCTTTTTAGAGCTGTCCTCGACTATCTTCATCCTTTCATTATGTTGTTTTTGTGTCTTTATTTCATTTCTCAATTTTTCATTGTCTTCTCTGAGTATTACAACATCTTCAAGTCTTCTTGATAATTCTCCATTTACTTGGTTCATTTCTTGATTAACTGTCATCATTTGCTTTGATACTTGGAAGTGACGATCAGTGAGTCTCTGGATTTCACTTTCTTTTGCTTGAAGTTGTTCAGTCGTTAGTCTTCAGTCTTCAATGGCCAGATTCTGATCTTGTTCAGCTTGTCTACCATTGTTCATGATTTCCACCATTCTCACCATTTGAGATTCATGATCGATTTGAAGTGCTTTCACTTGCTCGGATAGATGTTGATTCTTTTCAGATAATTCAGAGATTATGCTTTCAGATCCGTCAGAGATGCTTCTAGAGCTTGATCCAATATGATCAAATATGTCATCAATAGGTTCTTCATGATAACTTATTTCATTCAGCTGAATTGCAAGGTTCTTTCTTTCAACCAGTAATTTCTTTAGTTATTCCTTGGCTTGTTTATATTGTTCCACTAACATCTGCATTTGTATCTTTTGATTCTCAATAGTCTTGTCAAGCTTGTATCTCTCCATGACTTAGATCTTTTCCCTTCAGTGGTTAAACTGTTCAGCAAGAGAACAAAGCTCTGATACCAATTGTTAGAATTAGGAGAGATAGGTACTGAGAGGGGAGGGGTGAATCAGTGCCTTCAAAACTTTAGTTGCAAAAACCTTTCTGATCTATAATTGAATACAGTGATAACTGATCAAAATAACTTGAATCTAATTGCATAAATCAATCATCTAGTTAACTTAAGAAAGTAAAAAAAATGAAATCAATATGACAATCACATAACACAAGTATTGTGGTAACGCAAAAACCCTTGTTAGAAGGTAAAAACTGCAGTGGGGATGACACCCACAAATTCTTCACTACTACAGATAGAAAAGGTTTGCCTGGTAAGGCTACAAGTTTTGATCACTTCTGGTGATCTTACCTTGTTAGGAGTAACATATTAGATCAACTAGATCTACCTAGTTATAGGATTTAACAACACTATATGAAATGTGTACTCGGTTAAGAGATTTATACAAAGACTGTTAAGTCTACTCTATTAAGAGATTTATATCAAACTCTATCACAATTGTCAGAAAGTAATAGGTAAACTATCTGCTACTTGACAACTCAATTGTCTGAAATAGATCTATAAGTTCTAATCAAAATATCACCTTATCTATGATGGTTCTCTGCTCTGATCTGCTCGGTAGTCTTGTCTGATTCTGCTCAATCTAAAAACCTTTGTACTCTGTTTTGCTCGGTAAACTGATTGTCTTGAAGATAGGCAATTTCTTCAAGTGCTTCGTAATTCATATATATCAGTTCAACAACCTCATAAAATGGTGCGAACATATACAATATATAGTGTTCTATTTTGCTGCTTAAACAAAAATTAGGTTACAAAAAAAAAATCATAACCCTAAGATCTACGGTGAAAAATAACCTAGATCAACTAATACAAATAAGATAATCATTGCATTTAATGAATATCTTTTACAATAAATGCTCCTCGATCTTGGTAAACCATTTTATGATCTATTATAACTGTTTGCATAGAATAATGTGCCATTTCTGATTACTATGCCATTTTATGTGATCATCGGTAAACACTGTATAATCTCCTCGGTGTTTACTGACCGTCGGTGTCGGTGTTGCTGGTGCTCGATTAACTGTGTGATGCTTGGTGTAAGGCTTTACCGACTGTCTCAATGTAAATAACCGACCGACCTCTTTACTGTCCTTTGATACTAATGACAACCCTAAATGCTCAATAGAGATTAAAAAGCCAAGTCACTAATTAATAAGGACTATGAAGAGTCCCAAGTGTGTGTGTGGAGCCCAAAAAGTCATTAGGAAGGTTGGATAAGTGTTAGTCTAGGCCTTCTCTAGACTTGGCTAGGTTTGGTTTTCTTTATGTAGTTGCTAACTTAGTATTCTAATTAGTCAAAGACTAGTTTGACTTCCCAAAATGTGGGAATGAAGGAGAAAAAGGACTTAGAAGGGTAGTTACACCATTGAGGTCATTTAGAACTTATTTGAGTGACTGAAACAAGCATGACAACAAAAGTTGTCAAAGTTGTCAATGACAACTTTACAACTTTTCAAAATTTGTCATGGCAAGAATTGACAAAATATCTTAAAAGGAGTGGAATCAGTTAGAGATCCATTTGGAAAAAATTTCTCACTCCCCCTAACCTATTTAAGTTATTTCCTGACCAAAGAAAAAGGTTGGTGAGTTTTGTAAAGTTTTGTTTTTTAAGTTAATTCATTGGTGTTCTCTGCAAATCCAGAACAGTGTGAAGAGCTCAATTATCCTTTGTGCTATGGATTGATCTAAGCCTAATCTTTGCATGTTAATTTAGTTTTGTGTTTCTAGTTTCATTTGGTGTGTGTGTGTATTTAGGATTAGATTAGTTCTTCTTTTTTTTCAATAAGTCTTTCCTCTGTGACCAGTCCATTGGTGTAAACAGGGTTGAGAGACCAAAAATGGCTCTAGCATGAAATCCACCTATGGGTACTATATGACCCTATGGGAAATGCTAGAGAAATGTGTATATAGCGTAAATATTGAGTCTTGTGTCCAAGTGTGCAGGGAAGCTAATTTTACCATCAAACCCTAGGCGAGCCACAATGAGTCCGACTAGGAAGTTTAACTATTGCAAACTATGGATGGAAGGCTTCAGGGATTGATAGACTCAATCCAATGGTGAGGAAGTAAATAATAGAGGAAAATGATCCCTGATATGAAAGGGAGGTGTTGACCAATCCTATGGAGTGAGGAAGAGACAGTACAAAGAAGTGATTATAAATTAGCCATTAGCCCTTAAAAATAGGCTTAGAAATAGAAAGGGGTTGTATGGATGCCATGAGGCCTAAAAACCCTAAAAATTTTCAAGGTCTTTAAAAAGGGCGTCAGAATATCAAATTTGTTGAGGCACTTGTTTGGAGGGTTAGAGAGTTAGAGCCCGAAAGGTGAGTTGGAAGACCTAATTAGGCCTAATTGGGGCTTGTAGCCTTTTCTCCTAAGTTTGGTGAGATCAACTCTTGAAAAAAGTGGGTCGGAGACTAGAGAACCTAAAAACCATTCAAGGAGAGCCTTTAGGAGGTCTTCCATTAAAATTGCAACAATTTGATGGTATTAGGTGATAGGCTTGGGAAGATGAGTACATGGAGGGTACAAGGAATCAATGATGAGTTTGTGACTTGGTAGTGAGGTCTTCAAGAGAGAGGAGATTGTGGAAGAATCCCTCTAAGATTAGGGTCTTAGAAGAACCCTAAATAGACCAGGAAAATGACCTAGAGGAAGTCCTAGGGAGATAGGACTAGGAACAAGAGACCTCCCTATCAAATTGGTATCAGAGCACCCAAAAGATTTGGGACAAGGCATAGTGTATGTTAGAATTTGGAAGTGAATCAGTGGGAGAAACCATCATGGTAAAAAATGTTGAGTTGGCAAGAGAAGTGATAGAACAAAGGGAGAAAAATAGACTCCTTGAAGAAGCCTTAGAGGCTATGAAGGATAAACTAGATGAAGTTGCAGAGGCAATTGACAAGATGAAGGGAAAGTTGGAAATTGATGAAGAGAAGGGAAAGGAAGTGAATGAGGAGGATTATGTTCCAGAACCTGATCCTCCCTTGCAAGAGGAACCCTTCATTACAACCATTAAGGCATTGTGTGGCAAGGCTCTCGAGGGGATACCCCTATTTACTAGTAAGATGGATTCAGAATTAGTCATGGAATGGATTGAAGGCATGGAGAATCATTTTGAATGTGAAGGTATCATTGAGGCACAAAAGGTGAAAGTTGCTAAATAAAGGTTAAGGGGACCAACCCTAACTTGGTGGAAATTCCTACAAGAATAGAGGGAGAGAGAAGGAAAGAGGCCAATAGCCAATTGGAAAGCTATGGTGACTAAAATTAGAGAGAACTACTTGCCATAGGATTATGAGATCCAATTACACAAAAAGAGACAAAGTTTAAGGCAGAAAGACATGGATGTTGACTCCTACACCGAAGAATTCCAAAAATTATGCCTAAGATCCAAGGTGCAAGAAGAGGAAAGTATTAAAGTGGCAAGATACTTAGGTGGATTGAGATGGAGTATTCAAGAAGAGATTAGTTTGTGGACCCCTACTACTATTCATAAGTGCTTTCAGTTGGCACTTAAGGTGGAAGAGAAAAATAAAAAGAAAGAAGACCCTAACCCTAGGGGTAGAGGAAGAGGAAGAGTCTCTAGAGGATACATGGGTGGATATGGTGGTAGAAGTATTGAACCAAGAAGCCAAGGAGACTCCAAGTTGATTGAACAAAGTGGTGAGCCAAGTGGTAGAGGTAATTATAGTAGAGGTAGAGGATTTCATGGAGGTGGTAGAGGCAGATCAAGTAACTTTAGCAGAGGTTCACACTTTGCCAATATGAAATGCTACAATTGTGGTCAATTAGGCCACCCTGCATATAGATTCCCTGACAAAGCCTCAAGTTCACAAGGGGAGAAGAAAATAGCCTATGCACAAGGGGAAGTTGGTAGTGTCAAATCCCCGGAGGTGAGTCTTGATTCAGAGAATGGATAGAATCTCATGTTTAGGAGAGTCTTACTCAAAGAACTGGTCAAGGAAGAACCCAAACAAAGAAGGGCTTTATTTAGGATCAAGTGCAAGATCCTTAGAAAGGTATGCAAGGTCATTATTGAATCAAGTTCAAAAGATAACATAATCTCAGAGGAGGCAATCCAAAAGTTAAAGCTCACTAGGATACCTCATACACACCCCTACAAGGTCACCTGGCTAAACAAAGGACATAATGTCTTAGTGAATGAACAAGCGTTGGTTGAATTTTTTATTGGTGAATACCAAGATAAAATGCTATGTGACATCTTGACAATAGATGCTTGCCACTTTCTATTGGATAGACCATGGCAATATGACTGGGATGCAGTCCACCATGGGAAAAAGAACATGTATATCTTCAAAAATAACAGGGTCACCTACAAGATACAATCACTTGTAGAAGAAGGAGAAACAACTTCAAGGGTCACTAATGTACTCCTTATGAGTGGTAAAGAGTTCTTGCATGAACTCAAGAAGGAGGAAGGTGTTGGAATAGCTATAGTTACTAAGCCCAAGGAGGAGGCCAAGCCCCAACCAACAAGAAAACCAAAGGAAGTGAGGCAACTCTTGGAGCAGTTTAAAGATATAATCAGTGATGGTACACCAACCACTCTACCTCCTCAAAGAGAAATTAGTCACCAAATAGACTTCATACTAGGGGCATCCTTGCCTAACAAAGCAACACATAAGATGACATCGAATAAAAACAAGGAGATTGCAAGGCATATTCAAGCGCTACTTGATCAATGATTAATTAGAAAGAGTATCAGTCCATGTGCTATCCTAGTGGTCTTGGCACCCAAGAAAGGAGGCAAATGGAAGTTATGCACTGATTCTAGGACCATAAATAGGATAACTATTGTATACACTTTAAAATGGCTTCATTAATTAATCACTAATACATTTGGGGTGAAATTGCAACGGCAATTTGCGACGACAGGCAAATGTCATGCGGTTTTGGCTTTTTTTTTTCAAATATAGCCCGACACCGTCGCAATTGCGATGACAATACATTTGGAAACGTCGCCATTGCGACGTTGTCGGGATATAAGGACCAAAAAAAAAGGAACATTGTCATTTGTGTTTTCAACAGCGCCGTAACCCTCTACAAAATCACATCAGGATATAAGGGCAAAAAAAACAAGAACATTGTCATTTGTGTTTTCAACAGCGCTGTAACCCTCCGCGAAATCACATCGGGATATAAGGGCAAAAAAAACAAGAACGTTGTCATTTGTGTTTTCAACAGCGCCGTAACCCTCCGTGAAATCACAGCTACAATTTCTGAGTACGTTGGGTTTATTTTTCTTTTGTCATTATTATGTAATCTGGTATTCAGCTGTTAGAGAGCTAAAATACCTAGAAATGAGGACATATCTATGTTGAATTTATTGTTAGTGGCTTTGGTTATTTAGAAGTTTAATTTTATTTGTTCATCTTTCAAGCACAAACGTTTTGTGGACCGTAACGTCTTCATTGTTTCGGGTATGCAGTGAAACAGCCCTAACTTGCAATTGCGATGTTGTCGGGATATAAGGGCAAAAAAAAAAGGAACGTTGTCATTTGTGTTTTCAACAGCACCGTAACACTTTGTGAAATCACATCGGGATATAAGGGCAAAAAAAACAAGAACGTTGTCATTTGTGTTTTCAACAGTGCCGAGAGAGATTCCCTCCGCAAAATCACAGCTACAATTTCTGAGTACGTTGGGTTTATTTTTCTTTTGTCATTATTATGTAATCTGGTATTCAGCTGTTAGAGAGCTAAAATACCCAGAAATGAGGACATATCTGTGTTGAATTTATTGTTAGCGGCTTTGGTTATTTAGAAGTTTAATTTTATTTGTTCATCTTTCAAGCACAAACGTTTTGTGGACTGTAATGTCTTCATTGTTTCGGGTATGCAATGAAACAGCCCTAACTTGCGACTACCTTCACGGTACTTGTGTACATTATCATGTTGTCTTTACAGTGACTGTCCTCATTCAAGTGGCAATTACACAAGGGACAGTCACTGTGAGATGTCCTCATTTGTGACAAGGACAGTCACACTTAGGACATCTCATAGTGATATTCCCTTGTGTAATTTCCATTTGAATGTATTGCTATTGAACCACATTAATGCTTTTCTTCTTCAAAAAATGAGGACAGTCACTGTAAAGACAACATGATAATGTACACAATTACCAAAAAATGATCTTGTTAATTGATGTAACACTTTGTCTTGCTCACTCCCTATCCTTCACTAGGGTCTCTTTAGGCCAATGTTTTGACTTGATAGGGTACTTAACTATCCCTACACTCTTTAGGTATCTCTACCCAAGATCCCACTCCTTCAACTAGTGCACACCAACAAGAAATACAACGAACTCTGCTCAATACCAATCTAGCTACTAGGACACTCCTAGTCTTGTCTTCACAAATTGAAACACATTCAACTAGAACTTTACTCCATGGAGAGGCTGGCCACTAGGACCTCTATTGGTTTCAATATTACTCCTTCACCTATACTTTTCATCAGTACTTCAATCCGGTTCATCAAACCATGCCAATTGCACCCAAAAATAGGTTGCTAGCAATTAGGCCTTTGTCAAGCCTTTTTGTTTATATTAAGCCACCTAAAGGGCTTAGGATTCAGATGCCCTTTATTGAGAACTCCAAGATATCTAAGGTCTTCTCCTCCTATATTTTTTGTACACCAACTGCTACAGCCATGCCTGAAAACAAGTATTTTGACACAACTTGGACAGTCTGACTAAGAGTTTGTTTTCTTAGCAACCAAAGAAACTCACCCAATCTTCTAATTTGACTTGGGGCTTCTTTAGATGTGTGTCTACCTCTCCATGAGATTTTAGTTGAAGCAACCAATGCATTCAACTTGTTGTAATCTTCTTGTAATGATTTGTCATCCCTAACTGTGCTCAACTGACTCACCTAGGACATCATTGCAAACATAGAAAATGAGCTTCCCAGGGCCCCTCCTTCCAAACATATAGTACATGGAGTCTCCTCACCCATTCCAAGAACCCGTACAAAATTGACAATGGAATGATGAGCTAAGACTCCATTTGTTCAACCTGCCTGGTTCAAACCAATGATAGGGTACTTAACAAAAGAATTAACAAACTAGTTGGAATGCTTCAAAACTCAAAAAAAACACAACACAGAATAAAAAAATAACTTGTACTAACTTTTCCAATAGACACTATGAGCTATCTAATCCATTAATCAACTGAAAACAAAGAAACAAAAAAACTCAAGAATTCACTAAAACCGTGTTACTCTACAAATCTTCTTAATTCCAAATGTTTTTCCCCCCAACCTTTTGCACAGATCGATGGAGGCCTCTTATAGTTGATCTGATGCCTAATTCAATGGTTTCATATAGTTACATAACCATCTTACTCGAAAATGCTCCCTTGCACAAATGTTGTCAATGTTGTGAATGACAACATTGACAACTTGTTACAACCTTTGGGATTTTGGTTCAAAACTTATTGTTCAAACACCATAAGACCCTAACCATGACGTAGTTAGGCTATTTAGACCTCACATAGGCCACTTCTACACTTCTTTTCCCAATTTGACCCCTAAATGCTTCATTCCCACTTTTGCCACAATATTGGTAACTTGGGTACAAATTGGCACTTGCCTTCACAAAGGTCACACATGAGGACATCTCACAGTGATCGATTGTCCCTTGTGTAATTGCCACTTGAATGTATTTCTATTGAACCACATTAATGCTTTTCTTCTTCAACAAATGAGGACAGTCACTCTAAAGACAACATGATAATGTACACTCACTGTAAGGACAGTCACAAATGAGGACATCTCACAGTGACTGTCCCTTGTGTAATTGCCTCTTGAATGTATTGCTATTGAACCACATTAATGCTTTTCTTCTTCAACAAATGAGGACAGTCACTCTAAAGACAACATGATAATGTACACTCACTGTAAGGATAGTCACAAATGAGGACATCTCATAGTGACTGTCCCTTGTGTAATTGCTGCTTGAATTACACAAGGGACAGTCATTATGAGATGTCCTCATTTGTGACAAGGACAATCACACATGAGGACATCTCATAGTGATTGTCCCTTGTGTAATTTCCACTTGAATGTATTGCTATTGAACCACATTAATGCTTTTCTTCTTCAACAAATGAGGACAGTCACTCTAAAGACAACATGATAATGTACACTCACTGTAAGGACAGTCACAAATGAGGACATCTCACAGTGACTGTCCCTTGTGTAATTTCTGCTTGCATTACATAAGGGACAGTCATTGTGAGATGTCCTCATTTGTGACAAGGATAGTCACACATGAGGACATCTCACAGTGATTGTCCCTTGTGTAATTGTCACTTGAATGTATTGCTATTGAACCACATTAATGCTTTTCTTCTTCAACAAATGAGGACAGTCACTCTAAAGACAACATGATAATGTAAACTCACTGTAAGGACAGTCACAAATGAGGACATCTCACAGTGACTGTCCCTTGTGTAATTGCCGCTTGAATTACACAAGTGACAGTCATTGTGAGATGTCCTCATTTGTGACAAGGACAGTCACACATGAGGACATCTCACAGTGATTGTTTGTAATGTCCCCTTTTTGGCTAACTTGGAAAATAGGAACAATTACTCCACTTCTCAGACTTACTCTATCAGATACTTACAATTAAACTAAGTAATGGAGGTTACTTAAGATATCAACCGCTATTTCAGATTCAATCACAATATGTGTGCAAGATGATATTGATACCAATATGTTTAATAGCACTGTCGGATATAATGATATGAAATATGCTATGAATATGATGTTTCCTATCACTTATAGTGATAGTATAATGATGCTATGTCTGATATAAACAATATCGATATACAATCAATAAGTATTGCTTACAGCAATGTATTTGCTGTGTCTGATATGATGATGTAATTATGCAAATGTGTAATATCGCTATGAGTGATATGTTGCTATTTCAGATTCTGAATTATATGCTTGCAACTTCAAATATTGATGCTGTTTCTGACTATCCTTTCTATTTGTGCAATCATGGTGCTATCTCTGATCTGCAATGATAAACTTGAAACCAAACTGCCAAAGGCAGATGCTCTATTGAGTATATCCAAATATGGATAAGTAAATAAAGTTCTAATGATGCCTTGAGTGACTGACGAGAATGCATTCTTATATTGTCTTTAACAAATGAAGAGATGCTATGAATGAGACGTGTCTTGTTTCTTCCTCCATGTCCCTTTGTTAATAACACCTTTCCATAATCTGACAGTTCACATAATATTATTTCATTATTTTCTGATCATAGATAACTCCCAGATTGACTCAATATCAAATCTTTTTATGAAGGTAATCTTCCCTAATTGGTAGTACAACCAGTAGTTAACATCCATTGTGTTTGTATTAGTTTGGTCTAACTATCATTAGTATTTAGTCAATCAATATTAACTCTTGCCTTATCCCATATTGTTATGATTATATCCAATCTTTCTACTCTGATATAAGTCGATATCATTTTCTGATAATTGTCCATTTATTGGTTGATTGCTGGTAATGGAGTTTGATCTTCAAATTGACTTCCATTCCTGTTAATACTTAAGGATACATTGTACTTATTATCCATGACTGATGCCTCATTCATCAATAGCTTGTGATATAATCACTGATGCTTTTGTGTTTCTACAAGATGTGGTTTATCTCAGACAATCGATAATCTTTCAATCCTTTAGTCGATATCCTCCTATGTGGTGTCTATTGATATAGATAGTAGAATTCAATCTAGTTTATGTTATTGTCATGATAACATAGGAAGTGATGGTGCATATTTGCTAGCGGGTCTTCATGTTTGATATTGCTTTATCGGATATGTCATTGTCTAAACTTGTGCAATTAATGATTATTTATAATATATGAATGGTTATCCTTCTTGTTTATCAATACATCTTCTGAAACACATAGCGACCTATCCCTTATTCATATCATGTTGATCTTGACTTCATAGTATTTGGTTCATTAATCATCCTCTCATGGTATCGATGTGTAATGACTAGTGATTGTTGTATCACTTCTTCATTCCTCATCGTGATAGATAATGCAGATGTTTAATGTAGATGTATATCGATTACAGATATTCGATATTGCTTTAAACGTTATTATTATTATTATTATTATTATTATTAATGTTATTGTTATTATTAAATATTATAATTAATGATGTTAGTAATATTAATAATATTATAATAAATATTATTATAGTGATAACATATTGTTTTATATTGAGAGGTTTATTAATATTATTTATATATTAAAATTATTATATCAATAATTGATTTAATATTATTACTTAATATATTATTATAATATAATATATATAATTTATTAATAATTATTTATTATTAATTTATATTATAATTATAATCATAATTATATTATTTATTAATATTTTAATATTATTTAATTAACATATTACTTATTATGCTAACTATATATTATTATTATCTTTTGATAATAATTATATATTATTGTTATATACCGTTAATAATAGATTATTATATATCATCTAATCATTTTATTATTATACTAAGTTCAATATGTCACGGCTCATGACATTGTCCCTTGTGTAATTTCCACTTGAATGTATTGCTATTGAACCACATTAATGCTTTTCTTCTTCAACAAATGAGGATAGTCACTCTAAAGACAACATGATAATGTACACTCACTGTAAGGACAGTCACAAATGAGGACATCTCACAGTGACTGTCCCTTGTGTAATTGCCGCTTGAATTACACAAGGGACAGTCATTGTGAGATGTCCTCATTTGTGACAAGGACAGTCACACATGAGGACATCTCACAGTGATTGTCCCTTGTGTAATTGCCACTTGAATGTATTGCTATTGAACCACTTCAATGTTTTTCTTCTTCAACAAATGAGGACAGTCACTCTAAAGACAACATGATAATGTACACTCACTGTAAGGACAGTCACAAATGAGGACATCTCATAGTGACTGTCCCTTGTGTAATTGCCACTTGAATGTATTGCTATTCAGCCACATTAATGCTTTTCTTCTTCAACAAATGAGGATAGTCACTCTAAGGACAACATGATAATGTACACTCACTGTAAGTGTACATTATCATGTTGTCTTTACAGTGACTGTCCTCCTTCAAGTGGCAATTACACAAGGTACAGTCACTGTAAAGACAACATGATAATGTAGAGAAATGTTGTCATTTGTATTTTCAACAGCGCTGAGAGAGATTCCCTCCGCGAAATCACAGCTACAATTTCTGAGTACGTTGGGTTTATTTTTCTTTTGTCATTATTATTTAATCTGGTATTCAGCTGTTACAGAGCTAAAATACCCAGAAATGAGGACATATCTGTGTTGAATTTATTGTTAGCGGCTTTGGTTATTTAGAAGTTTAATTTTATTTGTTCATCTTTCAAGCACAAATGTTTTGTGGACCGTAACGTCTTCATTGTTTCGGGTATGCAATGAAACAACCCTAACTTGCGACTACCTTCACGGTACTTGTGTACATTATCATGTTGTCTTTACAGTGACTGTCCTCATTCAAGTGGCAATTACACAAGGGACAGTCACTGTGAGATGTCCTCATTTGTGACAAGGACAGTCACACATGAGGACATCTCACAGTGACTTTCCCTTGTGTAATTGCCACTTAAATGTATTACTATTCAACCACATTTATGGGCCCGTTTGGACCATGACACACAGTAGCTTTAGTTTGTATGCTGCCATTTCAAGTATGATTAATGAAGTTACCTTTATCACAGGATGAAAGTGAGCAGTCAACATACTGGTACAGAGCTGGCAGCATTAATACGGTGACTAGGGCATCATTTAATGGTGGTATTGTGTTTTCCCGTGTTTAGGGCATCGACCTTTTGAAGCATTGCCTTCATCTTTCTTAAGTCTGAGTTTTAAGTTTGTTTATCTCTCTCGGTGCTGTTGAAAATACAAATGACAACGTTCTTGTTTTTTTTGCCCTTATATCCTGATGTGATTTCGTGGAGGGTTACGGTGTTGTTGAAAACAAAAATGAAAACACAAATCCCTTGTGTAATTGCCACTTGAAGGAGGACCGTCACTGTAAAGACAACATGATAATGTACACTTATAGTGAGTGTACATTATCATGTTGTCTTTAGAGTGACTATCCTCATTTGTTGAAGAAGAAAAGCATTAATGTGGCTGAATAGCAATACATTGAAGTGGAAATCACACAAGGGACAGTCACTGTGAGATGTCCTCATTTGTGACTGTCCTTACAGTGAGTGTACATTATCATGTTGTCTTTAGAGTGATTGTCCTCATTTGTTGAAGAAGAAAAGCATTAATGTGGTTCAATAGAAATACATTCAAGTGGCAATTACACAAGGGACAATTGATCACTGTGAGATGTCCTCATGTGTGACTATCCTTGTCACAAATGAGGACATCTCACAATGACTGTCCCTTCTGTAATTGCCACTTGAATGAGGACAATCACTGTAAAGACAACATGATAATGTACACATACAATGAGTGTACATTATCATGTTGTCTTTATAGTGGCTTCCCTCATGTTGTATATTCTTCTCTGTAGATGCTACTATATGCTAGGGAACTTCTTAGAACTGTTGGTATATTCTTACAACTTGTTACACCTGGGATATTCTTCTCTGTAGATGCTACTGTGTGTCGTGGTCCAAACAGGCCCATAAATGTGGTTGAATAGCAATACATTCAAGTGGAAATTACACAAGGGACAGTCACTGTGAGATGTCCTCATGTGTGACTGTCCTTGTCACAAATGAGGACATCTCACAGTGACTATCCCTTGTGTAATTGCCACTTGAAGGAAAAAAGCATTAATGTGGTTCAATAGCAATGTATTCAAGTGGCAATTACACAAGGGATAATCACTCTGAGATTTCCTCATTTGTGACTATCCTTACAGTGAGTGTACATTATCATGTTGTCTTTACAGTGACTGTCCTCATTTGTTGAAGGAAAAAAGCATTAATGTGGTTCAATAGTGATGCAGAGTAGTCAGCAAGAAACTTGGATCTATGTCCCAACCCACTTCAAGACACCAAAATGACTCAACTAATCAATTAGGCTCTGATTTCTATAGGTTAATGTTTAAACTCTGCAAAGTAATGAATTTGAAGGTTTCAAGGATCACACAACAACTTATGGACTCAATCCCATTCAATAACAAATTTCCTTTTAGGGACAAGTTCCCTGATTTTCTATCAAAAGAGACTTTTAAGGTTCTAGATCTTACTTCCTGCAGCAAAACTTAGAAACCCCTTAGATATCATCTAAATAACAAGAATCATACATTGCTTGTGATCTAAACAACCCAAGACATCAAAATAACAAACTGACCTAGTGACCCTAGTAGGTCTCCCAAACCTGCTCTGCAGCCATAACTCTACAACTTGCCAAAGGACTCTAAGAAGTTATATGTTTTCTGAGTATCCTTTTTGGATTTCTAACAGACCACCAACTCCCAGACCCTGACTCCACTCCAGCATATCAATGTCTTCATTGAGTCCGCAGACCTAATGCATGCTTTTAGGTGTGGGTTCCAAAATAAAGCATTAAAAATGGGTGTATGAAACCAAGATCAAAGTTTTGGAGTGTTCTCCTGATCTAGATAAACAAGAATGCATAAGTTTTCAAGTCCTCAATACGATGCAAGCTTCTGATTTTAATCTGATTACCATCTTCCCAGCCAAAAACATGGTAGTTTTTGATCTAGGGCTCGCTCTCAACAAATGCAGATGCAACCCCCTACCTCAGGGCTTTTAGAATATACAAATATACATCCTTAACTCTCATTCCACCAAGGAAGAAGGAATTCCAATGGTTGAAACGTGAGTTAAGGTCTTTACATCAGTCAAACCCTAAAAATGAGGGTTTGTAAACCATGCACAAAAAATTTGAAATAAATTAGATATAAAACAAAGAGAATCAATCAAACCAACTTCCAAAGCATCAGATGTCACTATTACAACTTCCAAGAAAATTTTATCATCCAACCACCATCTGTACAGCCGTACAGAGTTCGTTTTTCACCAGAAATGCACTAAAATAGGGTTATTTTTATTTTTTATGAAAGCAAAATGATTACAATACTAGTTCTCTGTCTGTCTTCGACCATTTGAAGCCTAAAATAGGCTCTCCAAATGTTGGTTCAACCATCTAGGTGGTTAGAACAGTTTATCCAACAAATGTCAACTTTGCTAAGCAACTTTTAAAGTTGCATTACAACTTTGCAAACAACTTTACCGAGAAGGTTAAAAATGTGTTGTGAAACTTTAGGAACCTTATTAAAGTTATTTTGGACCTTCAAACTTCTTAACAACATCTAAAAGACACCTAATAAACACTTACTATGCTCATTTCATCCAAGGACTCAAAAGATGCCCAAGGTTTATAAGTCACCAAGGGGTCTTGTGTGCAACAAGTGGATGTTTAAAGGAGATAAAATCAATCCTTAATATTTATTACAAACCAAGAAAACATCTAAAACTCCTATTCTAATTTATTGTCATTCAAAAAGACTCTGATTTGTCATTCAAAAAGACTCTGATTTGTCAATCAAAAGGACCTTTCACCAGTCAATCCTTCAAAGCTCCAAGGTGAAAATCTTATGTTCCAATTGATAGGATTTGACTCCTTGGCTTCATGGAAACTTCCTTCAATCATGGTGTCTTTGGCTTGCATTAGGGATGCCCCTGCATCAAATAGCAATGCATTCAAGTGGCAATTACACAAGGGACAGTACATGCCCATTAAAGTTGGTGTTTTGTTATCCAGCATGACAATGGAGACAGCATACTCTGTGTCAATTTTACTGATCAAATTTCCCTCCGCCAGGCAAAGCAACAATCTGGGTATGATAAGGTGAAATTTTGTAGTCCTTTTGGGTATGATAACAGTTCCAGTTTCCAATAAGATGGTTCATTTTTATAATCTAGCTTCAATTTCTCTTGTGAAAATCTTTTTTTCATTTTATGGGTGGTAAAATATAATTATTATGCTAGAGGTGTGTACTTATGGATGATAATGAAACAAAATGATAAGATTTAAGACTTGTTTTTTTTTTAAATAGCAATTTAAGTTTCCTTCTATTATAAATTACTGTTTTTCTATTTTTTAATGTATCTTTCCAGATCTTTTATATCAATTTTATTTATGAAATATAAATATATTAATAATGTTTTAGTGTTTTTAGGATTAGTTTATATCAATTCTATGTATCATCATTCGTCATTCAATTGTTAGTATTATTAATTTAGACTGTGCAATTGTAGAACTACTCGAATATGGGTTGGATGGATACTCAAGCAAGGGAACCCTCCTCAAATATCTCAAGCAGTGAACTTGGAAAAATGTGTCCTGAAGGAACCCTTTCCATCAGAGAGATAAAAGTACAAACAAGTAAAAGAAGTAGGCTCTGCAAATATGTTTTTGAGAAGAAAAATGATAGATTATTCGAGTATGGTTCATGAGGTATATCTAAAAAGACATTTTTTTTCTTATTATAATAAAAGAGGAAGTTGTGAATGTCAAAGTTGAGTGAAACAAAAATTATTTTCATCAAATTTTGTTAGGCTTGCTTTTGGGAATAGTTTCTTACAATATTGCTATTAAGATTTTTATTGTGTAGTTTTTAGATTAGGTTTATAAAATTATATTTCATGAGTAGTCATATTAATCAATTAATGATACTTTTGGAAGGTATTTTCAATGTGTCAAATTTTGATATTTTTACAAGAATTAGATTGTGTAATTTTTTTAATTAAAGTCATTGACTCATATTTCATAAATAATAGTTCTCATGAATCCATCTCTTATAAGATTGAATAGTCTATTTAGGAAGTATTTCTGATAGTATGTCAAATTATGATATTACTATTACCATTAGATTGCATGGCTTTGAAGTCAACCTCGTTGACCCATATTCTTCTCTTTAGATGCTACTATGTGCTAGGGAACTTCTTAGAACTGTTGGTATATTCTTACAACTTGTTACACCTGGGATATTCTTCTCTGTAGATGCTACTGTGTGCCGTGGTCCAAATGGGCCCATAAATGTGGTTGAATAGCAATACATTCAAGTGGCAATTACACAAGGGACAGTCACTGTGAGATGTCCTCATGTGTGACTGTCCTTGTCACAAATGAGGACATCTCACAGTGACTGTCCCTTGTGTAATTGCCACTTGAATGAGGACAGTCACTGTAAAGACAACATGATAATGTACACATACAATGAGTGTACATTATCATGTTGTCTTTACAGTGGCTGCCCTCATGTTGTATATTCTTCTCTGTAGATGCTACTATGTGCTAGGGAACTTCTTAGAACTATTGGTATATTCTTACAACTTGTTACACCTGGGATATTCTTCTCTGTAGATGCTACTATGTGCTGTGGTCCAAATGGGCCCATAAATGTGGTTGAATAGCAATACATTCAAATGGAAATTACACAAGGGACAGTCACTGTGAGATGTCCTCATGTGTGACTGTCCTTGTCACAAATGAGGACATCTCACAGTGACTGTCCCTTGTGTAATTGCCACTTGAATGAGGACAGTCACTGTAAAGACAACATGATAATGTACACAAGTACCGTGAAGGTAGTCACAAGTTAGGGCTGTTTCATTGCATACCCGAAACAATGAAGACGTTACAATCCACAAAATGTTTGTGCTTGAAAGATGAACAAGTAAAATTAAACTTCTAAATAACCAAAGCTGCTAACAATAAATTCAACACAGATATGTCCTCATTTCTGGGTATTTTAGCTCTGTAACAGCTGAATACCAGATTACATAATAATGACAAAAGAAAAATAAACCCAACGTACTCAGAAATTGTAGCTATGATTTCACAGAGGGAATCTCTCTCGGCGCTGTTGAAAATACAAATGACAATGTTTCTCTACATTATCATGTTGTCTTTACAGTGACTGTCCCTTGTGTAATTGCCACTTGAAGGAGGACAGTCACTGTAAAGACAACATGATAATGTACACTTACAGCCCGTGTACATTATCATGTTGTCTTTAGAGTGACTATCCTCATTTGTTGAAGAAGAAAAGCATTAATGTGGCTGAATAGCAATACATTCAAGTGGCAATTACACAAGGGACAGTCACTGTGAGATGTCCTCATTTGTGACTGTCCTTACAGTGAGTGTACATTATCATGTTGTCTTTAGAGTGACTGTCCTCATTTGTTGAAGGAGAAAAGCATTAATGTGGTTCATTAGCAATGTATTCAAGCGGCAATTACACAAGGGATAGTCACTCTGAGATTTCCTCATTTGTGACTATCCTTACAGTGAGTGTACATGATCATGTTGTCTTTACAGTGACTGTTCTCATTTGTTGAAGGAAAAAAGCATTAATGTGGTTCAATAGCAATGTATTCAAGCGGCAATTACACAAGGGATAATCACTCTGAGATTTCCTCATTTGTGACTATCCTTACAGTGAGTGTACATTATCATGTTGTCTTTACAGTGACTGTCCTCATTTGTTGAAGGAAAAAAGCATTAATGTGGTTCAATAGCAATGAATTCAAGTGGCAATTACACAAGGGACAGTACATGCCCATTAAAGTTGGTGTTTTGTTATCCAGCATGACAATGGAGACAGCATACTCTGTGTCAATTTTACTGATCAAATTTCCCTCTGCCAGGCAAAGCAACAATCTGGGTATGATAAGGTAAAGTTTTTGCAACAATTTCTTGCTACTGCTAAGGTTACCATTGTTTATGGTTTCTGTTATATAGTTCTATCTATATTGCTATATGGCCTTTTGTTTAGGATTAAGTAGACGAGGGAAAATATTTCTTTTGTGGATTGTAAACAAAACATTGAATTATTTCAGAGAACAGATCTAAATCTATAAGATGCTACGATGGAGCACAGGACCATGGACTTGTGAATATTAGGATCCATGTTAATCAAATGACTGCTTTATGTAAATTACTTTTGAGTAAGTAAAAGGCAATATAATTTTTCAAAGTGTGCAAGGATTTTTATGATATACAGGTGTACGAAGAAATGAATCTGTGTTGTTTTGTATCAATATCAAACATCTCTGATATATTTTCATGTTTTTATAATCTATTTTGCAGATGGAAAGTTGAAATGCCAGCTATCGTAGAGCAGTCAATAAGAATATTGTCTGATGCTAGTCTTGGTATGGCCATGTTCAGTCTAGGTATGTTTTGAATTCTTCTCTATCTCTTTGATTGAGGAGTACTCGATATATGCATGTGCTTTTTTCTTCTTTGATGGTTGTGAAGCTCTGTTTGTTCTAAATACCACTGTATTGCAATTGTATTAGTTTCATTATTTTCTCTAAAGTCACTGTATTTTTTCTTATTATAATAAAAGAGGAAGTTGTGAATGTCAAAGTTGAGTGAAACAAAAATTATTTTCATCAAATTTTGTTACTGTCACAAGGGACAGTAACTAAGCCCTAGCTTTTCCTCTGATATAGTCTTCTCCCATACCTCATCCTGAGATTCTTTGTCTTCTGTGTCATCTGATCCTCCTATACAAGTTGCAAATGAAATTTATCATTCATGTATAGACTGAGATAATATAATGCACTTGATATTTGAATCGTCGTACATGTATAGAATGACAGAATATAATGCATTCAATATTTGTATTATCGTTCATGTATATATTGAGATAATATGATGCATTTGATATTTGAAAAAAGTGACCGGATACCTTCTTTCTTGCCAAACGTGTTTTTACAACCTTCACATCTGCAGCCATCTGAGCAGCCAACCCCTGCCTAAAATAAAAGATACGAGCACTAATCAGAATACACATAAACTACTCTCCAGCCTTTAACCTTAAATTAAGCAATCAATTGAAGATATCTACCTGATAGCATTCACAGTATTTCTTCAGACACATTGATTTCTTACAATTGTAGCCTCTTTTGTGCCTTGCCGATGCTGGAGTCTCGGTGCACTCTCTCTGCTGAAGTAAGATAGCGAGAAAGATAAGAACTCTCCATAGATAGTTAAGTAATAGTGATACTATAAAGAGAAAACACTAGAACAAAGGAAAACCTCTCAGTATTTTCTCACCCCATTAGTTGGTGGAGAGTCAGCACCATGAATAATTTTAGGAGCAAAAGCAAGCAGATTGCGTGATTCTATCTGCTGGCGTGTGCCAACAACCATATCTGTATACTCGGGTTTGTTAAAGCACTCTTGACATGTGCAGGACTCAACGCAGTATACTCCTACTGCAAAACACTCACAATACCTGCAAGAGTACTAGTAAGAATTTCATTTAAATTAAAACTATAAATCTAGTCATGTCAATACATGAATTGAAATGCAAAAATCAAAAAACATTTATTTATTTAATTATCTGATCTGCTGCATCTAAGAGGTACGTAGAATGTTCTGGATTGCAATTTGCTTTTCTTAAGTGCTAACACATAGACCTTCATAGCAATGTTCAAGTTCCGAGACAAATAGAAAAGACATAGGAACCAAATAATAAACCCACTCTAGTGCACAAAGACTCACAATTTAAGGCATTTTGACTTTTTACAGTTGCAACGTTTGCAGCCTTCTTTATCCCCAGTCGTGGCAGACTTTCTTCTGGGCATTCAAAGAAAAAGTCAAAGCTAAAGAAAAGGATGCAAAAGTGAATTCAAAATTATCCAGACAACAAAGCATTACAAATGAAGACAAATCTCTGTAAAGTTGATAAAATCCTACAATTACCTTTTCTTCTTAGGACTGCTCTGATTATACTCTTCCCCTATACCAAATCCAGGTTGTTGAGAAATATCTTGTAGCACTGGCCTCTTCTTGTCAAGTGGACTTGAGTTCATATATTCAGTTTTAAAAGGTTGCCTACATTGCAATGGCTTTATGCCAACTGTTAGGGATCAGAAACATGTAGTGGACTTTGTGACTCCAATCTGTGTGTTTCTAGAAGATTGCACCTCCTGTTGATCAATTCTAGTCTTTTCCACAACTGACACAAGCATTCCAGGAGCCATGCTTGTATTTGTTGATACTGAAATATTTCCACCTGAGCTTACAGGAAGTAAAGAACTTGTTCGACTGTCACCAGGAGCCTCCTTCACTCCAGACAAAGTCAGCATTCCCTGCATGCCAGTAGCTCCCTTTGAAGTTGTTAGCAGCCCAGTTCCACAATTTAATGACATTGAAGAGGCAAGGCTATTTAAATGCAAACCAATCCCAGTTGGCATACCCACTGACATAGAAGAATGCCCATTATTTCTAAGTGAGCTGTCAGACTTGTCTGAGTTACCCTCAGATGTTTTATAAGAGCAAGATGAAAATTGTTCAACAGATAAAGATTGGGAACTTCTCCCAGCATCTGTACCTACATCTCTCTTATATACTACAAGTTTCTTGCCATCAGAAATTGCAGTTCCCTCACGTGACATTGATGGTGAAGTGCTCTTTTCAGGACCATCATCTGTGGTTACCAATGTTCCTATTCTAGGCAATAAGTTTGTTGCATTCCATGAGCCATTGGTCAAGTTTCTTCTGCGAGCTTCTGATGCCTCAAAATCTAAGCAACGCCTACGCATGCCTCGTTGTGGTTGATTATCATTCTGTACATGAATTATAATGAGTAATCAGTTTTGGGCCTTGGAATCTTGTATGTAACATGCATAGGCATTTCATGGCAAAATGAATCTATTTTAAAAGCATCAACTTTTCTTACATAATGCTGGATACATAAGTAGAACAAGCGTATATCAAATTGGAAGCAATCAGAACTCCACAATGACATATTTTTTAGAGTACTCTTCAGTTTAAGTAATAATGCATTTATTGACACTGTAAAGACAACATGATAATGTACGCTCATTGTAAAGACAACATGATAATGTACACTCACTGTAAGGATAGTCACAAATGAGGACATCTCACAGTGACTGTCCCTTGTGTAATTGCCACTTGAATGTATTGCTATTCAGCCACATTAATGCTTTTCTTCTTCAACAAATGAGGATAGTCACTCTAAAGACAGTGAGTGTACATTATCATGTTGTCTTTAGAGTGACTATCCTCATTTGTTGAAGAAGAAAAGCATTAATGTGGCTGAATAGCAATACATTCAAGTGGCAATTACACAAGGGACAGTCACTGTGAGATGTCCTCATTTGTGACTATCCTTACAGTGAGTGTACATTATCATGTTGTCTTTACAGTGAGTGTCCTCATTTGTTGAAAGAAAAAAACATTAATGTGGTTCATTAGCAATGTATTAAATAATTTTTTTTTTAAATCCACCCATGGGCGTCGCAATTGCGACGGGCGCCTGTCGTAATGCGACGCCCTGCCGTCGCAATGTGGTAGAGGCCCAGAATGGGTAAAGGGGCAACATTGCGATGGGAGGGCGTCGCAATTGCAACGGCTACCCATAGACGTCGCAATTTGCGACTAAAAAACTACGACGTCTATGGGTGTCACTATTGCGACACATAGCCATCGCAATTGTGACACATAGCCGTCGCAAAATGCCCCCAAATGTATTAGTGAATTAAATATTTATTATTTAATTAAATATTGACTTGATGAATTAATTAAATATTTATTATTTAATTAATATTTATTCCTCTATTTATTAGATAAATTATTCACTTTATCTAATAGATTCACTATAGTTTATTCTTCTATCCTAAGTCTCCTAAATAGTCTATTAAAGTGATTTAATTAATTACACAATCACCTAAATATGACTAAATCCCCTAGTCCACCTCACCTACCTAGTATCCTGACACATCACTTTGGCTAAAATAAATAATTAATCATTATCCTCACCCACACATGTCCTATCTTTAAGGGCTATGTGGCCTCATAAGACTTAGTCTCATGACCACATGTCTTCATTCAAACCAAGTCAAGGGACAATCCCTATTCCTAAGGGGCTTCTCAAGCCACCACTAAGGGTCAAAGGTGACTCATGGGACACTTGTACCAAGAGTCCTATTGAGGAAAATGTCTCTCCCTCTTCCTCTCTTTGGTCTTTGTGAGACACTTGACATGTGTCTTTCCCTTCCACCTTCTTCTCTTCCATGTCAATGTGAGAGGAACATCATCCCTATTCTTCCTCTCACATTCCAACTACATACCCCTTTCTCTCAACTCCTTTAACCAAGTCGATCCTAGCCCTAGGATCTTCCACCTTTCATTCTCCACCATAGGATTGTGCCACCTAGGCTTAGGTCTTCCAAAACTCTATAAAAGGAGCCTCATTTCCCCTTTGTGAGCTAATAGGTAATTTGTAATCAAGCATTCAAAAACTCAAGCATTCCAAGAGCAACCAAAGCATCCACACTATCATCATTCCATTTGCATTCTAGACTATCCATTTAATTGCATAATTGAGTTTTAGGCTAGTTTTGCATACATCCATCATCAATCTCCACACTTTGGTAGCATCTTGGGAAAAGGCTTCATTTGTAAATATGAGAGCTCATCATCCTCAAGAAATCAAGGCTAGGAGGACAATGAAGACAAGCTACATGATAGGTGAAGTTAAAACATTGTTTTAGCTTCATTTTTAAGGTATTTTTCATTGTTTTTTGCTAATTAGTTTGATTTATTAATCTTAGAATAGTTAATTTATCATTTAGAGTAGTTAGACATCTAATTTGCATACAACTATTAGGTATAGATTTCGTATCTCTAGAATAGAAGACCTCATGGATTGTCTAGGAGGGTCTAGGTACTTCACTAAAATTGATCTTAAGAGTTGTACCATCAAATTAGGATGAAAGAGGGGGATGAATGGAAGTCAGCTTTTAAAACCACAAAAGGTCTTTATGAATGGTTAGTTATGCCCTTTGGGCTCACAAATGCACCTAGTACATTCATGAGATTAATAAATGAAGTCTTAAAATATTACATAGGAAGGTTTGTAGTGGTATACTTAGATGATATCCTCATGTTTAGTAAGACCAAGGAAGAACACATGAAACACCTAGAATTTGTCTTGAAAAGGTTGCATGAAGAGAAGCTAGCCATTAACCTAGAAAAGAGTGAATTCTTGAAGGAAGAGCTAGTCTACCTAGGCTTTGTAGTCTCCCAAGGTGACTTGAAAATGGACCCAAGCAAAGTAGAAGCCATTCTAAATTGGCCCACTCCCAAAACAAGGACTGATGTAAGGAGCTTTCGTGGGTTAGCTCAATTTTATGGAAAGTTTACAAGGGGATTTAGTGAGATTTGTGCACCTCTTCTTGATACCATAAAAGGAGGAGTCAAAACTAAGTTTAAGTGGACCAAGGAGGCTCATGAAGGATTTGAGATGCTGAAACAAAGGGTGGCAACACAACCCATTTTATTCCTACCAAGTTTTGATAAGTTATTCATTGCGGAATGTGATGCAAGCAACATAACAGTGGGAGCAGTCCTCAACCAAGAAGGAAGGCCGGTTGCATTTTTCATTGAAAGATTGAATGAAGCCAAATCAAGGTAATCTTCCTATGATTTGGAACTCTATGCATTGAATCAAGCTCTTAAAAAGTGGAGGCACTATCTTTTGCCCAAGGAGTTTGTAGTTTATATAAATAATCAAGCACTAAGCTACATCAATACACAAGAATAGTTAAGCCATTGGCATATCAAGTGGATGGAGTTTCTCCAAGCCTATACTTTCACTATCAAACATAAAAAGAGCCTAAACAATAAGGTTGCAGATGCACTTAGTCGAAGGTTATTCACTGTCCAAGAGATTCAACTCCAAAGCATTGGTATAGAAGGATTCAAAGAACTCTACAAGGTTGATGTAGACTTCTCAAAGGCATATAAGGTATGTGTTGAGTTTAAGAATCACTTTCATAGTGAATTGGATGACTACACTTTGAAAAATGGCTTGTTGTTTAAGGGTAACCAACTATGTGTACCCAAGGGATCTATGAGGGAAAACTTTATACAAGAAAAACACAATAGAAGCCTTAGTGGGCATTTTGGTTTGAATAAGACATTGGACTTAGTGCAAAGGTTTTATTATTGGCCTAAGATGCCAAGAGATGTTAGGAGATATGTGGAACAATGTGTAGTATGCCAAAAAGCTAAGGGAAAATCTTCCAATGCATGGCTATACTAGCCTTTACCAATTCCAACCAGACCATGGGAGTGCCTTAGCATGGATTTTATAGTAGGTCTACCAAGGATAGCTGCTGAATTTAACAATGTTTTTGTAGTGGTGGACATGATTAGTAAAATGAGCCACTTTATACCTTGCAAAACAACAAATGATGCCAGCTATATTGCTCATCTTTTCTTCAAAGATGTAGTAAGGATTCACGACCTACTAATCAACATTGTATCAGACAGATATGTGAAATTTATGGGGCACTTTTGGAAGAACCTATGGAAGAGATTGGGTAAAAAAATTGCATTTGGTTTAGCTTATCATCCTCAAACAAATGGCCAAACATAGGTGATTAATAGGATACTTGGAAACCTTTTGAGATGTCTCACAAAGGAGTATGGGAAAATGTGGGATCATGTATTTCCACAAGATGAATTTGCCTACAATGATAGTGCTAATAGATCCACCAACAAGAGTCCATTTGGGATACTATATGGCATCCATCCAAGGGGAGTGTGTGAACTCAGAGAGTTAGGAAACTAAGGAGAAGTTAGTGGTAATGTTGATGACTTTTCTCAATCTATGCAAGAAGTCCATGAACAAGTATGGAGGACACTAGTAGAAGCTAACCAAAAGCTTAAAGCTATAATGGATGAAAGGAGAAAAGGCTTACAACTTGAAGTTGGAGATTGGGTAATGGCACACCTCAACAAGGCTAGACTCCAAAAGTGAATACCTAACAAGCTGCAAATGAGAAGACTAGGACCATGTAAAGTCCTAGCTAAGTATGGCCCCGATGCCTACAAGATAGGCTTACCCAAGGAGCTAGCCATATCTCTTATTTTTAATATCAAAGATTTGGTTAAATAAAAAGGTCCTGATGTCACAAAAAAAGAACATAGTCCTGATGTGAATATTGATGTAAATGACCTCAAACTACCTATACCATTGAAGCCTCAAGCTAAAAAGATACTAGACTTAAGGGTCAAGAAGAAAACAAGGTATGGTGTCTACATGGAACACCTCATCAAGTGGAAGCAGTGACTAGAGTACGAGGCTACTTGGGTAGAAGAGAATAGTTTCAAGAAGATGGGGATCAGTTTAGAACTCTTAACCCCTAGGGTAATTTGACTTCTTGTTGTAGGGGAGAGAATGGTGCAAGAGCACCTAGGGTCCTTAGGCTACCCTAGTCCAAACATTTTGGATTGTAGTGACCTTAGCCAAGTCACTGATTAATAAGGACTATGAAGAGTTACAAGTGTGTGTGTGAAGCTCAACAAGTCATTAGGAAGGTTGGCTAAGAGTTAGTCTAGACCTTCTCTAGACTTGGCTAGGTTTGGTTTTCTTTGTGCAGTTGCTAACTTAGTATTACAATTGGTCAAAGGCTAGTTTGACTTCCCAAAATGTTAGAATAAAGGAGGAAAAGGACTTAGAAGGGAAGTTACACCATTGAGGTCATTTAGAACTTATTTGAGTGACCGAAACAAGCTTGACAACAAAAGTTGTCAAAGTTGTCAATGACAACTTTACAACTTTTCAAAAGTTGTCATGACAAGAATTGACAAAATGTCTTAAAAGGAGTGGAATCAGTTAGGGATCTGTTTGGATAGTTTTTCTCAGCCCCCATAACCTATTTAAGTCATTTCCTAACCAAAGAAGAAGGTTGTTGAGTTTTGTAAAGTTTTGTTTTTGAAGTTAATTCACTGGTGTTCTCTGCAAATCCAGAATAGTGTGAAGAGCTCGATTATCCTTTGTGCTATGGATTGATTTGAGCCTAATCTTTGCACATTAATTTAGTTTCATGCTTATAGTTTCATTTGGTGTGTGTGTATTTAGGATTAGGATAGTTATTCTTTGTTTTCCATAAGTCTTTCCTCTGTGACCAGTCCACTAGTCTAAATAGGGTTGAGAGACCAAAAATGGCTCTAGCATGAAATCCACTAGTGGGTATTGTACAGTCCTATGGGAAATGCTAGATTAATTTGTATATAGTGTAAATATTGAGTCTTGTGTCCATATGTGAAGGGAATCTAATTTTACCATCAAGCCCTAGGTGAGCCACAATGAGCCTGACTAGGAAGCTTGACTGTTGCGAACTGTGGATGGAAGGCTTTAGGGATTGATAGACTCAATCCAATGGTGAGGAAAGAAAGAATAGAGGCAAAAGAATCCATAGTATGAAAGAGAGATGTTGACCAATCCCGTGGAGTGAGGAAGAGCCAGTAAAAAGAAGTGACAAAAAATTAGCCATTAGCCCTTAAAAATAGGCTCAGAAATAGAAAGGGGTTGTATGGATGCCACAAGGCCTAGAAACCCTAAAAATCTTCAAGGTCTTTGAAAAGGGTTTCAGAATATCAAATTTGTTGAGGCACTTTTTTGGAGGGTTAGAGAGTTATAGCCCGAAAGGTGAGTTGGAAGACCTAATTAGGCCTAATTGGGGCTTGTAGCCTTTTTGCCTAAGTTTGGTGAGATCGACTCTTGAACAAAGTGGGTTGGAGACTAGAGAACCTCAAAACCATTCAAGGAGAGCCTTTAGGAGGTCTTCCATAAAAATTGCAAAGACTTTCAATTTGATGGTATTAGGTGATGGGATTGGGAAGATGAGTCCATGGAGGGTACAAGGAATCAGTGATGAGTTTGTGACTTGGTAGTGAGGTCTTGGAGAGAGAGGAGATTGTGGAAGAATCACTCTAAGAGTAGGGTCTTAAAAGAACCCTAAATAGATCAGGCAAAGGACATAGATGAAGTCCTAGGGAGATAAGACTAGGAACAAGAGGCCTCCCTATCATTTACAATTTTGTATCTATATATAGAGTAGATGTAGTTTTTGAAATTACTATACCAGTTCATAAACAAATTTTGTGTATTTCATATAGAGAAGTTTAACTTTTTGTAGCAATTTACAAAAACTACAAGCTGAAGTAGTTTTTGAAAATACTACTCCAGCTTGTACAGATTTTGTACATTGCTCCAACACCTATTTTTATGGTTGGCATCATATATACATGTGTTCATGAAGAATTCAAAATAGATAGTTCTGAGACTACACATATGTCATTCATGATTTAAAATTACACTGCATATTTCTGATGTTACTCCTTGGTGTACTCCATTTATTATGTAAATTTTGCTTGCTAATATGTTATGAGTAGGATATAGGAAGCTTGAGCAGGATGTTGGCTTGTGTTTATTTCTGATGTTACTCCTTGGTGTACTCCATTTATTATGAGAAGTTTTCTCACTGATATGCTATGAGAAGGATACGGGAAGCTTGAGAAGGATATTGGCTTGTGTTTAATTTTACTTAACGGTGTATTTTCACACCACCATTTTGTTCTTCCCCATATTCTATCTCTTGGTATAGATGTTACATTCTATTTTATGGCTTATAACAGACATTGCACTACTTCATTTTGGATCTTCCTTTTGTACTGTGATTGTCAATACTCATATAGTATAGAGCCGTACTATTATGATACTAAGAAAGATAGATAATTTACAATTTTGTATCCATATATAGAGCATATGTGGTTTTTTAAATTACTATACTAGTTTAGAAATAAATTTTGTGTATTTCATATAGAGAGATTTAACTTTTTATAGCAATTTACAGAGACTACAAGCTAGAGTAGTTTTTGAAAATACTACTCTAGCTTGTGCAAAGTTTACATACATTGCTCTGACACCTACTTTTTTGCTTGGCATCATATTATTGTTATAGTCAAAGCATGTATTTTAATGGAAAAATATATAATATATATACCTGATGATTGTATATTATTTGTGATTGGCATTATTCTGTTCCATTTTATATGTCTATACCTCTTGAGTTGGTTAGCCCCATTGCATTAGAAAATATAAATGGAATACACCAAGGAGTACCACATGATGGATATCAATTATACAGATAAATTATGTTTTTCTATTGCAAAGTATCAGATCAATACATTTTGAATTCTTCAAAACTATTCCAATAGTACTCATATGGTTGTTCTACCGAATTGTTTTGTTTTTCATATTAGTTTTTATTATTATTTCATGTAGTATAGAGCCGAACTATTATGATACTAAGAAAGATAGGTAATTTACAATTTTGTATCCATATATAGAGTAGATGTAATTTTAAAAATTACTATACCAGTTTAGAAACAAATTTTTTGTATTTCATATAAAGAGGTTTAACTTTTTGTAGCAATTTACAAAAACTACATGCTGGAGTAGTTTTTGATAATACTACTCTAGCTTGTACAAATTTTGTACATTGCTCCAAGAACTACTTTTTTGCTTGGCATCATATTATTGTTATAGCCAAAGCATGTGTTGTAATGGAAAAGCATGTAATATATCTATACCTGATGATTGTATATTGTTTGTGATTGACATTATTCTATTCCATTTTATATGTCTATAGCTCTTGACTTGGTTAGCCCTGTTGCATTAGAAAATGTAAATGGAATACACCAAGGAGTACCACATGATGAAGATCAATTCTACTGATAAATTATGTTGTTCTATTGTAAAGTATTAGAACTGCACATTTTGAATTTTTCAAAATTATTCCAATAGTACTCATATGGCAGCTCTACCCAAATTTTATGTTTTTCATATTAGTTTTTATTGTTATTTCATATAGTATAGAGACACATTGTTATGATACTAAGAAAGATAGGTAATTTACAATTTTGTTTCCATATATAGAGAAGATGTAGTTTTTGAGATTACTATACCAGTTTAGAAATAAATTTTGTGTATTTCATATAGAGAGGTTTAACTTTTTGTAGCAATTTACAAAAACTATAAGCTGGAGTATTTTTTGAAAATACTACTCCATCTTGTACATATTTTGTACATTGCTCCAACACCTACTTTTTTGCTTGGCATCAAATATACATGTGTTCATGAAGAATCCAAAATGGACAGTTCTGAGACTACACATATGTCATTTACGATTTCAACTTACAATCCATATTTATGATGTCACTCCTTGGTGTACTCCATTTATTATGGGAAGTTTGCTTGCCTATATGTTATGAGCAGGACAAAGGAAGCTTGAGTAGGGTGTTGGCTTGTGTTTATTTCTGATGTTAATCCTTGGTGTACTCCATTTATTATGGGAAGTTTGCTCGCTAATATGTTTTGAGCAGGATACAGGAAGCTTGAGTAGGATATTGGTTTGTGTTTATTTTTACTTAACGATGTGTTTTCACACCACCATTTTGTTCTTCCCCATCTTCTATCTCTTGGTATAGATGTTACATTCTATTTTACAGCTTATAGAAGACATTGCACTACTTTATTTTGGATCTTCCTTTTGTACCGTGATTGTCAATACTCATGTTTCTATACGATCTTAGATGTTATCTCTGATGGAGATATTGTCATTGATGTCAAAGGTTTGAATGAAATTGTCATTAATGATTAATAAGTATGCATTATGGAGAAACATGTATTGAATAATAGAAAACAATACTGAATCTATACCATAAGTGATGCCATGAATATAGCCAAGTTTGTGCACATAAAGTAAGAAGGATGTAGTAAACACCAACAAGGATATTAGAGCTTGCATAGATAAACAATTTGAAGAATACGGAAGGATATGAAGTCACTTTCAGTTCATTGACTCTACAACAGTCCAATCAATGATGTATGAATTCATCAAAACTACAATCAAAACTATACAACAAGTTTATTTAATAAAGATCAAGAATTATTTGTGAGATGAGTTGGTTACAGTTACACAGTGATAGAAACAACAGTATTCACAATGAGAGTATAGTATTCACAGTGATTAGTAAAAGATATAAACAACTTGAGCCTGATGAAAGATAGAGCCCCGATGAAATTATAAACAGAAAATAGTTGAGACAAAAATCAGATGAAGACAGATGAGAATAAAGACAAAAATCAGATAAAAACAAAGTGTTTACTGTGATTAAAATATCAGTAAATAAACAACATCGATAATAAATAAAAAGGTTTGCATACGGTGAATAAGTCAAAACTAAGAACAAGACAAAAGATAAGAGTAAGATAAAATCATATAAGACAAACGATAAAGGCAATGTTTATTCAAATAAATGAAGTTGCCGATAATATAAGAAGATACGAGTTTATTCTACGTCAGTACAGCAAGTCATTTAAAGTAGAAAATCTGAAACATGGTTCAAACTTCTCATATATGTCAAAGTGTCGCCCGTTATGGAAAATAAGAAATGATTTATATTGTGCATACACTGTCCGCCAAATCATCATAAGTTCTCAGTGATGAGTCAGCCATGAAGTGTTATCGAAACAATAAAAGTCTCTCGAAGTATTTAAGAAGAGAATAAAAAATGATAATAATAGTGCGATTAAAAAAAGAGGATTAACTTATTACAAAACAAATTTCTAAAAGGAGACACCCATTCGTAAATGAAAAGATGCATGTACAACCAAGTTTAGTTATTATAATAAAAAGTCATAACCTTTGAAAAGAGACACATCGTTTCTTTGAGAATATGAGAATATATAAATAGTAAGTCTATTATTTGAACAAAGTAAGTTAGTGATGAGAGAGAATAAAAGGAAAATTTGAAAGGTAGTTTTTATGGACAGGAGAATGAAGAGTTGATTGAAAATATATAATCAGAATAAAAATATGATATATAATTATATAATGTGGTGTCAATGAAGAAAAATATACTTACATATCTTTATTGAAATAAATATTATATAGTTAGTAAAGGCTGACTTCGGAAAGGAATAAAGGTGCATGTGCTGAAATTAAAACTACTATAAAAGAAGAGATATTAAAGGTCCATCATCCGTTGTTATAGCAACATTATTAAGGTGGAAAAATTAATTTATGTGTAGTGGGTTGGTGCTCACGAAGACAGCAGTGGGGGTTGGTGCTTCCAGTGGGTCGGTGCCTGTGAAGTGTGGGAGTTGGAGCTTCCAGTGAGTCGGTGCTCATAAACATAGGGGTTGGAGCCTCTAGTAGGTCAGAGCCTACAAATCATTGTAAAAGGACAAGTTTATATAAAAGAAATTATTTGTTGTGGTTTTCTCCCGCATTGGGTTTCCACGTAAACATTGTGTTACTATGTTCATGTGCATAATTGTTTATTTAAGTATTTGAAGTTATTTTTGGATAAAAGTTTTAAATTGGCAAAATTATTATTATACTGATTCACCCCCCCCCTCTCAGTATAATTGTGTGCTCTTCAATCTCCATTATTATGTTGTTTTTATTGCAATTATAATGAGTATGAATGAACAAAATAATCAACAAAAGATAATGATATGTTGCATGACAGTGCAATCTTTGAACTGGTATACCATTGATGGCTTTGACGAATGTGCCTATGTGTGATTGTGGCGTTGACCCTTGCATGTTGAAGAACTCACAGACAACACATAATCCAGGGCGTCTATTTTGGGATTGCCCTAATAGGAAAAAGGTTGTTAAATGGAAACATATTATTTATGTTTAGAAATAATGTAAGATAATCATTTTAAAAACAACTAATGTAGATTTGGTATTGCAGGGCAATAGTGGACGTCCATAATTTCGGTGGGTCGATGATGCCCCATTTACATATACCCCATTTACATCTATACCTGATGTAGGAAAAGAGTGCACCTTGTGCAAGGCTCGAGAGACAACTAGTGCCGCCAAGATAGCTTCTACGACAACAACATAAATAATCTTTCTGCAATGCCTTGTTTGTGTTGTAATCACACTACTTTGTTGGGACCATATGCGTAAATGTGGTTAACAAAGAGGGCTATTCTGGATACTGAAACTTTTTTAGAATTTCATGTAGATATGTTGAACATATTTTGGTCAACTCATGACTTTTTTATTGTTTATAACTTGCTTATGATTTTCTATATAAAATAAACAAAATTAAAAATTAACCTTATTCAAAAAAATAGAAAAAATAAAAAAAATTAATACATTTTTAAAAAATAAACTTGTTTATGATTTTCTATATAAAATTAAATAAAATAAAAAATAAAAAATGAATAAATAAATTAATAAAAATAAATTATTAAATTAAAAAATATAAAACAATTCAAAAAAAAAAAATCATATTCAAATTCTAATTCTAGTTTCAAAATGTAAAATCAAATTGAGGAAATACATATTCTCGCTCATATTCGAAGTCAACCAAATAGTCCAAACTATATTCTAAAAAAGAAAAATAGAATATCAAATCTATAATTTGACCATTTCCAACATTTAATCAAATTCAACATTTTCTAATTGGTACAAGCAGAAACCTAAATACTTATCTTTTTAACTCTCCTTCGTATCTTAACTCTCTTTTAAATACGACACTAATAGCCCATTGATTTAATTGAAGTGGTGCCGCCTGAAATTATACCTCTGCCGGCGGATGGAAAACAGTGACGGGCATTTGATGGTTGGTATCGGCGTAATAACTTTACACGCGTCTTGCTTACTGAAAACCAGTAAGCTTAATGGCACCCGCACCTTCACCGGCAACGGCATTTTTACTTGCTCAATAACCCTGGTCTTTACGCCCAACTTGAGAACCCTATTTCAATTCTTTCCAATGTTCATAAAAGCACTCATTCTCATCTACGAGTTTTCTTTCCAGGAAGAACCAACAATGGGGAAGAAGTGAGCCTCCTCAACTCAAGGTAATGTCGATCCCACTACAATCAACTTTCAAAATTAACTTAATGCTTATTTTGCGGAATAATTTAGTGCATTAGCGTCGCTTGAATCGAGTCTTATTATTTAATGCAATTGTATCCTTTCAACCAGTACACTACAAATTTACTTGTCTATTCGTAAGTTGGTTGGTTATGTTGAAGCCACGTTGTGATTACTAATTATTAGTATGAATATGACGCCTACTTAGGATCACCATTGTAACAAATGTTCAGAGGTATATATTGTGAGGCTAACTTGAAGCTACATTGTAATTGCTTAAATTTTTTCTGGATTCGATTATGGAAATCTGATAGCATACAGTGTAATTACTAATAATTGGTATGAATACGAGGCCAGCTTAGGGCCACCGTTGCAACAACTGTTCAAAGGTATACCTACATAAATGAAATTGCTTGTGCTACAGAAACCAGTGCTTATTGTTTCTGAATAACTTCTCTAGAAACAATTTTTAAATAGGTCTCCCAATAAGCTTTTGTTAAAATATGATAGCGTCAATAAGATAAATATATATAAATGAGAATACATGATACATACATGCATTAACGTACATATAATAATATTGATTATTATTATACATACATTAATATATATCCATATATATATTCATTCATAATGATAAATATTCTCATCAACTTATAACTATCGATTGTCATAAGTTATGAATCGATGAATATAGATTGACAAACAATATGTATTGTTAACAGCTAATTAGTATCGGTTTAATATATACCGAAATACTATCGGTTTACACTGCTGTGTAATACCAATAGTATTATTGGTACATATGTTATGTGGTGCCGATTCAATATCGGTTTAATTATTGTTAACAATGATCACCATATTTGTTATAAAGAGTCACGTCAATGATAAGACACGACTCATTAATGAGTCACGGCTTATCATTTACGTGACTCATAACATTTGATCAATATATATATATGCAAAGCAATCGTTGGCTGAAACATATTGAAATCAAACATAGTGTATTCAACAATCTGCATACAAAAGAATTTAATTAGAAGTTTGTATATTCACAATATATTCATTAAGTAATAAAAGGGATACAAAAGCTATAATTTATCATTTGAATAGAAGTTTGAATTGCATTTACATGGTATCAGAGCCAGGTTTAAGAAGATCCAAGAAACTTTCAAACTTAAGAAATTTAAATATAATTTATAGCACATCACATTTCCATGGCAAGCGTTATCGGATTTGAGGATAGGCTTGAAGGAGGGAATAACTTTTCATCATGGAAGTTCAAAATACTAATGATACTAAAAGAAAATAAGGTTGAGTCATTCATAAAAGAAGACAAGACAGAACCGGAGAATGGTCCAGAGAAAATTACATGGATTGAAGGAAATGATAAGGCCATGAAAATCATAATTGATGGAGTTAGAGATCATATTGTACCACTCTTGACAAAATATGAAACGACATATCACATGTTTAAAACACTTGTAAACACTTATGAAATAAAGTAGTGCCAACAATACCTTAGCCCTGAAGAGAGAGATTAACCATATAAGTATGAACAAAGGCGAACCAATCAACTTATACTTTATGAGAATCTCGGCTCTAAGAGATCAACTGTCAACACTTGGGTACAAGATAGAATGTAAGGAATTATCATTAATTGCCTTAGATGGTCTGCCTGACTCTTGGGAGACATTTGTTTCAGGCATCAGTGCTAGGTCTAAATTTCCAAAATTTGACTAGCTAAGATCAGATTGTCTCTAAGAAGAATCAAGACTAGCAAAGAAAGGACTCAAGAGGAAAACAATTGATGAAGATCTTCATGTATTAAATGTAAATTCCCACAAGAAAGAAAAGAAGAAACATTTCAAGAAAAAGAAAAACAATCAGGGGAATGGTAAATCCAAGAAAGATATGTCAAAGGTACAATGTTTCAGATGCAATCAATATGGACACTATGTAGTAAATTGTCCATACAAAAAGCATCAAGCCTCATTTGCCAAGGTAAAGAAGACTAAGGAAGAGTACGAATTCGAGAAGTTTGTATTCTACTCCGCTCTTTCAAATCAAGTCTCTAATAAAAGTACCTAGGTCATAGACAATGGTTCCTCAAGACATGTTACTGGATTTAGAGAACTATTAGATTCCATGGTGGAAGAAACTGATGAGGAAGTAACTATTGGAGATGACTCTGCACATCCAGTGAAAGGTGTTGGAACTTGCACCATTAGATTGAAGTCAGACATCTCTATTCAACTCATCGGGGTATTGTTTGTTCTAGGTATCAAAAGAAGTTTAGTCTCCATATTTGTACTTGAAGATCATGGATATAGGGTAACCTTCATGGATGGTAACGTATTGGCATGGCCAAAGAACTCTACTATTAAGAAAGCACAAGCCATAGGTAAGAGACAAGGTTATTTGTACGAGCTATGTACAGAACCAAATGTAGCCCTTATCCATGAAATTGCAGACTCTAATGAAATATGGCATAGAAAATTAGGACACCTAAATTTTAGAGCCCTATCTTCCATGGAATGATTAATCACAGGATTACCAAAACTTAAACAAGACCACTCCGGGGCATGCAATGGGTGTGCCTTAGGTAAAAACACTAAGGGATCATTTCAAAATAGGTCTAGCAAAACAAATAATGTTTTAGAATTAGTCCATTCAAGTTTGTGTGGGCTCATGTCTGTCCCTTCATTAGGAGGGTTTTTATATTATGTAATCTTTGTTGATGATTTCTCCAGGAAGACTTGGATCTATTTTCTCAAATGTAAAGAATCTGAGGAGATCCTTAAAAGATTTAAGGAATTCAAGTCTGAAATTGAAAACTCCTCTGGAAAAAAATAAAAACCTTAAGGCCAGACAACGGGAGGGAATATACATTAGATATGTTTAAAGAATTTTGTAAAGATGCTGGGATTAAGAGGGAGTTCATTGTCCCTTACAATCCACAACAAAATGGGGTTGTTGAAAGGAAAAACAAAACCATTGGAGAAGTTGCCAAGGCAATGCGTCTTGATCAAAATATAGAAACTTCTCTTTGGGCAGAAGCCTCTAATATTGCAGTATACATACAAAATAGATGTCCACACTTTCATATTGATAATAAAACTCCTGAAGAGGTTTTCACCGGTACAAAACCAGACATCAATTACTTAAGGATATTTGGTTGTCCTGTATACATACATGTGCCCAAAGAGAAAAGAACAAAACTAGAATCTTCAGGAAGAAAGGGTATTTTTGTAGGTTACAGTGAAACCTCAAAAGCTTACCAAGTATATGTGGCTGGTCAGAGACAGATTGAACTAAGCAGAGATGTAATTTTTGAAGAGGATATAGCATTCACAAGAGCTAGAAACTCCGTTGAGCCAGAAATCCAAACTTCTCCCATAGAACCAGAAAAGGAAACTGCTCCTGAGATTTAGAGGGAGTATCCTGAGGAAGAAGAAAATGAAGAACCAAGCACATCCTTGAAAAATCCTAAGAAGATACCTCTCTGGGAAACTAAGATAATTGAAGAAGCAAAGTCCTAAGGATCTCCTTCAGGAACTTTTAGAGAGAGTAAAAGACCCACACGATTATCTAGTTACGTAGCCCTAATGGGTGATCTCTCAAAGTCAGAACCTACAAATATTTCAAAAGCTCTTCAACAACAAGTATGGAAAGATGCCATGGCAGAGGAGTATCAGTCCATCCTGAAGAATGATGTATGGGAAATTGTATCTAGACCTAAAGAGAAATCAGTGGTCTCCTCCAAATGGTTGTTCAAGATTAAGCATGCTGCAGATGGCAGTATAGAAAAGTACAAAGCAAGGTTCATAGCCAGAGGTTTCTCACAGAAAGAAGGAATTGAATGTGAAGAAAATTTTGCTCTAGTTGCTCGATATACTTCAGTCAGAGCTGTTCTAGCCATTTCAGCTGCCAAAGGATGGAAAGTACATCAGATGGATGTTAAGATCGCATTCTTAAATGGAACTATTGAAGAAGAGGTCTACTTAGAGCAACCTGAAGGATTTGAGATCCATAATTCAAGAACACATTTGTGTAAATTAAAGAAAGCCCTTTACGGACTTAAGCAGGATCCCAAAGCCTGGTATGAGAGAATTGACAGTTACCTCATGAGATTAGGATTCTCCAAAAATGATGCAGACCCAAATCAATACTTCAAGCAAAGCAAAGGTGATATGTTAATATTAATATTATATGTTGATGAACTGTTGATTATAGGAGAGGATCACCTCATTAATTAGTGCAAGAAGGAACTAGCCTCAGAATTTGACATGAAGGACTTAGGACTATTGCACTACTTCCTTGGCTTAGAAGTCTGGTAGAAATCAGATAGCATTATTCTAAACCAAGGAAAGTACACCATTGATATATTGAAGAGATTTGGCATGATGAACTGCAGACCGATGTCATCACCCATGGAGACAAATCTTAACAAGTTGAAGGCAGCAACAACAGATTCTCAGTCAGCTAATCCCACTCTCTACAGACAGATGATTGGATCATTGATGTACTTGGTCAACACTAGACCAGATATCTGTTATGCAGTGAATGCTTTGAGCCAATTCATGTGTGAGCCTAAGGAAATACTCGTGGCTGTGAAGCATATAATGAGGTACCTTCAAGGTACTCTAAATTATGGACTCAAATATGAAAAGGTTGCCTTAGATCTTCATGGATTCACTGACTCAGATTGGGCTGGAAGTGTGACCGATTGAAAGAGCACCTCAGGGTGTTGCTTTAGTTTAGGATCGGCTATGATATCCTGGATTAGCAAAAAATAGTCATTAGTAGCACAAAGCTCTATAGAGGCTGAATATATCGCAGCTTCAATGGCTGCTTGAGAAACAATATGGCTCAGAAAACTAATTGTAGGATTATTTGACGAACCACTAAAACTGACTATCATCCATTGTGATAACCAGAGTTGCATCAAGCTATCAATGAATCCAGTATTTCATGACAGATCTAAGCATATAGAGATTCCTTACCACTATGTCAGAGACATGGTAGAAAGGAATGTGATCCAGTTAGAATATATCAGTACAGGAGATCAAACAACAAATATCCTTACCAAACCACTCCCCAAGGTGAAAGTTGATCACTTCGGGAAAAATCTTGGTATGGTTGAAATATAAATTTTTGATTTGTACTAATTTAATAAAGATGTTTAATGTGTAAACTTCTTTTGTCATATGTGTGACTTTATGACTTTATGGGTCCACCCATCCTATGTGCATTTCTAAAAAGTGACGACTTTTTAGTTAATGAACACTTGTATTTAACATTATAAAGTGACGATCTTGTAATGTTGATATCATGTTGACTTGATATCATCTTGATTCATGGATGTGCCATGATTCGTTATGGTAGACATTATGTGATGTAATGTCATTGCACATACCATAATAGGGGTATATAAGGAGAATGTAATGTTCTCGAGCATATTATATCCTTCATATCACGAGTTAGATATGTAAAACTTGGTATCACATGTTAGTTGATTCCTCATATCACATGTTAGGTGATATGTAAAACTTGGTATCACGTGCTAGGTGATTCCTCATATCACATGCTAGGTGATATGTAAAACTTGGTATCACGTGTTAGGTGATTCCTCATATCACATGCTAGGTGATATGTAAATCTATGTATCATACATAATATATATATATTCACAAGTAAGGTATGATATATACATATATCATTATGAGAAATGTGATGCACTATAAATATTGATATTATCTTCATTACACTTTATCTTCCCTAGCTAAGAGGGAGTGTTAAAATATGATAGCGTCAATAAGATGATAAATATATATAAATGAGAATACATGATACATACATGCATATATATTAATGTACATATAATAATATTGATTATTATTTTACATACATTAATATATATCCATATATATATATTCATTCATAATGATAAATATTCTCATCAACATATAACTATCGATTGTCATAAGTTATGAATCGATGAATATCGATTGACATACAATATGTATTGTTAACAACTGATTAGTATTGGTTTAATATATACTGAAATACTATCGGTTTACACTGTTGTGTAATAGTGATAGTATTATTGGTACATATGTTATGTGGTGCCAATTCAATATCGGTTTAATTATTGTTAACAACGATCACCATATTTGTTATAAAGAGTCACGTCAATGATAAGATGTGACTCATTAATGAGTCACGACTTATCATTTATGTGACTCATAACATTTGATCAAGATATATATGCAAAGCAATCGTTGACTGAAACATATTGAAATCGAACATTGTGTATTCAGCAATCTGCATACAAAAGAATTTAATTAGAAGTTTGTATATTCACAATATATTCATAAAGTAATAAAAGGGATACAAAAGCTATAATTTATCATTTGAATAGAAGTTTGAATTGCATTTACAGCTTTCATGGTGTTTGGACCCTTAATCTTTCCAGCCCAAAATCAAAATGTGTAGAGTTGCCATTACATGATTTTACTTGGTAAGGGTAAGTATCCTTCCCTAAGACCATTCCATATTCTTCAATATACTTTTATTGGCAAAAATAAGAATATGCTCACTACTGTTAAACTATCATAATGATACAGAGATGAAAAAGGATGATTCCATTGGCTACTCGACAACTGTGAGGTAGACAGTAACATAACAAATTACAAACTCCACCAAAAATATTAATTATTCAACTGTGATATGCATACTTGGACCTCTTCACAAAACTTATTGCAGTGAAAGGAATTTGATCTCGAATTATGCACCTGAAAGAGCTGAATATAACGAAAATGAGTAGGGTATTGGCCTAATTTCTTAGAGCGATTCAAAGCTTAAGCATCATTCTCTTTTCCTTCTCAAATCAAAGCTTGTTCTTACCAGATGAAAAAATACACTGGACATTTTGATTTTTGGTTTCACCAGAAGAAGTGACGGATTAAGTACATATATGAAACAACAAAAAAGTGTTGTACATATGTTGACTTAGGAAGCGGACTATATGATTCCATGAGCAATCTATACATGGAGAAAGTTTAATGATTGTTGAAACGAGTTCCAGAGCAGAAGACGGGTGGAAGCATCCCATGCCATGACATTTAATGGTAGTACGGGGTATCTGTTGTGACCTTTTCACACATCGCCCAATTGTAAATGGGGATCCCCCTACTTTTTAGTCCACTTGGCCTTTTTGGCTTTGGTTTCTTGACAATTTTGGCGTCAGTCCCTTGAAGTTCCTCGTGTTTGAAATGAGAAGTGATGAATTTGACTAAGTCTAGAGTGAAGAGTAGTTCCCTGCCGTTTAAGGTTCCAGTTTTGAAGCATTTCCGAATTAGGGACTATGGAATTGGATGAAGTTTTGAGTTGAAAATCCTTCCAAAATGAGCTAGTGAAATTTTAGGTTGTTTGGTGAAGTTCCTAGTTTTTAGGATTTCCTATTTTTTAGGGATTTCTATTTTTAGTAAGTCTCAGATTGGCTTAATTTTGAGTTTTGAAGTGGTTCCTATTTTTTAGGGACATCTATTTTTAGTATGTCTTAGATTGCCCTAATTTTGCCTTCAAACAAACTATTTTTAGTAAGTTTATTTTTGGTTGGACAGGTGAGCACTGTCTAAGGAAGGAGAAAATGGGTATCCATAAGCATGATCAAAAGACAATTTGAAAAAACAATCTTGAAAAAGTACTTGAAAAAAGGCACTTTCGGAAAAAGTTGTTTGAAAAAGCAGCTTAAAAGTTGAAAAGGCACTTACCCATAGTTGATGAAGCTAAAGGCCAGATCACTCCAGATGACTACAATGTGACAACATTTTATCCACAGTTGATGAAGCTAAAGGTAAGATCACTCCAGATGACTACAATGTGACAACATTTGATTTGGGGCATGCCAGTAAGGAGTAGGTAATTGAGGAGTTTAATGGTTCCGCTCAGGCAATGAAGGAAAAGATGAGAGAGTTGGAAGAAAAGTATCAGAAAGTGAAAAATGAGAACAACGCTTTGTGTGGGTATCTAAACAGTCTATCCCATCCATTGTGGGAGGAAAGTCAGACATTTGTTTCTCCTACAACTCTTCTAGCGGAGTTAGCATAAGGCAGTGAGGAAATGAGAAGAGTCACCCAAGGTGTGAAGGTATGGGTCGAAGGCATTCAGAAGGAGGCAGAAAAATTTATTGAAGATGAACATGCACTAGCTCTTCGCTCTAGGATGCAATGCATAGATGAGTCTTGGGATGATGAGTATCTTTGCCAAAATAAGATAATCTCACAACTGCAAGCCTTGATGGAGACTCCCAAGCAGACATTGGCTGATGGTAGAGTGGTAAAGGAAGGAGAAGCATATGATTTTGCCCATTGGTACAGTGCAATGGTCATGGCAAAAGAGATATTTGAAAACTCTTGTGAAGAATTTGCTCAGTTGAGGGAAGTGATTGGAAACATTCAGAAGGGAATCTTTAACACAGTGGTAACTTTGTTTACACAGGGAATGACTGAAGATTATGTAACTACAAATAGCTTGAGGGGCAAACTGGAGGAGTTCTTTCAATCAAATTCCTTCTCAAAAGACAACTTTGAGAACTTTTCCATATTCTCAAATGTCACGCACACCGCTCAAGACTCAATGGCAGATTGGGAGAACAGTTTCATCAGATGTGAAAGAGATATAACCATTCTAGAATTCAAACGGGAAGCAACGCCAAGTGTCAGTGTAGATGAATTGGAGATAGTGCTGTTGAGATTCCAAGCATTCAAGGAACATAATCAGGCATAGGCTATTTTGGGCAAAAGGGCATTAATGACTTAGTGTGAATTTTTCTTCATTAATGGGTCATCTTTGACCACTTCCCCACTAAGTGAGTGGCTTCCTTCTGATTGGTCCATGTGGATCCTCTTAGTAATTGTAGATTCTCTTTCCTTGCCCTAACCCTAACTAGGGTTGAGGTGGCAAAATTTGGGCCATTGGTTGTGTTTCAATCCGGGCCACCCATTGTAATCTGTGTTGGCATTAACCGGTAAGAATGTAACCGGTACATGGCAAAGAGGTATTGTCATTGATTGGCAAAGAGGTGTTGTCAGTTATGACTAGGGAGGACAACAATTTTCAATTAGTGAACCAAGGATAGGTAGCGCAAGAAGAGACTGGTTTGGAGACCGGTGACACATAGTGAGAAAGAGGAGGCACTGTCTCTGTTACTAATAAAGCTCTAATTGATCATCAGAGCAACCGGTCACCAAGGAAGGTGCAATCGGTAACCGGTAATAGGAACCGAGGAACCAAGGATGCAATCGGTACTGACAGAGGAAGGAATGGTGACAGGTGAAGGTTTTTACCTGTGCACAACCTAGGGATATAAACCGATCAGTGAAGATATCATCAAGACTAATGAACCGGGGAAAGTCATAGTTGACAAACACTTGTGTGACTCTTTGATCGGAATTTGCTGCACAAAATTTGGACAACTTTGTGTTATCAAGAAGATCGGTGCAAGGCGCAAGTGAAGGTTTTAATGCCGAAGTTTGTGGCATTAAAACATGTAGAAATCTCTAGTGAAGCAAAGCTTTCGGCACACATTTGTCGTTTCCTTCATAAAGCGGAAAAAGCACATGGCATGCATCAGATGTTTCCTTAGTGAACTGAGACTCCACTGGGTGATGGATCCGAAGGAGATCTTTAAACAAGTTGTGCATGTAAAAAGTGAAAAGGTAAAGAAGACTATATATTCTTCAGCCTGTGAAGAATATTGTTTGCCTTCATTCTGCCCAAGAAAAAGAGTGAACCTGTAAGCTGAAAGAAGCTGCGAAAAGGTGAAGAGAAGAAGAAAAGAAGAGTGTGCAAGGAAGCACAACAATCGAAAGGAGAGCATACCTGCAGTGATTGGTGATGACTCTAAATTGAGAAGCACATCGATCTTATCAGGCTCAGCAAAGCCATTTCTAAAAGATCAAACCTTCTATTGCTCTCTGACAATTGCAATAGCTAAATCCTAGTATTTTGGGTAGCCATTAACAGGTCCCTTGTATCAAATCCCTTAACCGGGTGACATCTGTGTAGATGTTTTAAGTCCTCTAACCAGACAGGTTCTAACAGGCCTTATTTCTTAAATCCCTTAACCGGGTCGCATCTAATAGTGCGTTTGTAATCCTTTAACAAGGAAGGCTCCTTACAGGGCGCACTTCAGAAGAGTGCAAAAATTTGTGAGGTTTCCTCACACTGTGGTTTTCTCCTGATTTGGGTTTCCACGTGATAAATATGGTGTTGTTTATTGCTTGATTGTGTAATAGCTATTTCTGTGATAGAATCTATTCTGCTTAACAGTTTTAGTCACATTATATCAGATTTTGTTTTAGTGGGTGCTAATTCACCCCTCCCCTCTTAGCACCGGTTGGGACCATCAGTCTGAGACCTATATAAAGGTCTCACTTCTCATTTATAAAAGATGGAATTATGAGATTGTTTTTTAAGAGCTACCAAGATGATAGAGTTGTTGTTGAAGTTTGGTAATCTCTTGATGTATTCTGGTGCTTGCATGTTCTCTTTGTTCCCTCACTTAGAGTAGATTTGTTTTAAAGTACTTAGATGAACGCGATTGATAATAGTGTTATGGTGGAATCATCTTGCTGATACCTTTTGTTCTTAGGTGATTCCTAAGCGCTCTATAAGGTTTTTGAATTTGTTGAAGCAAAGTTTTTTAGATTTCATCTTTCAAGTTCTTAGGATTAGAATAGATCTTTTAACCCTAATCTCATTTACTTTCAACATATATCATGAACCCTCCCCCCCCAAAAAAAAATAAAATAAAAATGTACTTCCACTGCCATATCTTTTGAATAGTTCCCATAGCTAGTATTGTTTGAATCATCTTGAGAATGAGTACGTAAGTCCCCTCGTGATATCAACATATCACATCAACCATTGAGCTTATCCCACAATCAAGAATTGACATAATCTACCTTTGAGTCTGTTGCATGATCTTTCACAATCTTAACGTACACATGATTTTGCTCAAGAGAGGATAAGATACTTTGGCATTTTATTCTATTGTTGGTATGGTCATAAAACACCCATCAATAGCACCCAATTTACATGAACCCTTCTTCTTGAGTATGATATTGGAGTGGAGATTGTTGTTGAATATAGGGTGTGATTGCAGCTCCATCCATTGCTCATTCTCCACTCCAATATAGGATGTGTGATTGAACAATGGAGATTTTTGTTGAATATCGGATGTGATTGCTTTTGCTTTCTATTTTTCTGGATAATGCAGGATTGGCAATTTGAGCCTTCTGTGTGCCTCCACATTTCACTTTCATGTCTATTAGTGTAATTTACAATATGAAGGAAAATTATAAAAAATCATTAATTTTGATGTGCTGGCTTTCAGACAAGTTGTGCACAATTTGTATACATACAAATATTAGAAAATGGTTTAATATTTTGCTAGATTTTCTGTGGACTTATTTTTAATTGAAAAATGAAAACTGACGAATTAGAATACTACGAATCAATAATATTTGGAAAAAGGAAAATACAAAAAACAAACATCAACTTATTTTTTAATTGGTAAACTCCCAAACATATTAATACAAAAGGTGAATCCAAGAAAATCCCTGGCTGTGGCAAGGCCTAATAAAATTATCCTATTTACGGGCGATTAAACATCGTTCTTGTAAATATCTATGGTAGGAATAGCAAAACTTGATGTAAACTTTTTGAAGGTGTTAAACTTTGATCGGATATATATATGTTTTACAAATGAATATATATATATTGAATGAATATTACTCTAAACTCTGTGATAATATCTTCAAATCTATATATATCATCAAATATAATGTGTGCATTAATACTAAAATGAAGTAATGAAGATGCTGTAAGTATATCACTAAAAATAAACATTGAATATATATATCACTGTTATGTATTGCTGAGAATACACATGAGACTATGATATGTATGTCGCTGTTTTTGTTGTATCTCTTAGCCCTACATAACAGTGCTTATATATAAGTGGAGAGCCCCCTATTGTGGAGTCATCTCCACGATGGTCATGACTCCTTATGGAGTCACGCCCATCGTGGAGGTGACTCCACATTGGTCGGCCTGCCACCTTGTGGTTGAGGCAACGATTAATAATGTTAACAACCTTAATTTGCACCGCCACCTTTTGTTAAGTTTTGGTCATTTAATGCATCATTCATATATATATATATATATGTGAATGATCTCGTTTTATCTGACTGAAGCTATAATCATTAACACTCCCTCTTAGCTAGGGAGGATAAAAATATTACCTCAAGGTAATATGTGAGTATAGATAATCATTTAAAATTTATATAATTTTACCGATATCACGAGCAATGGTCCTCAAGTATCAAGTCCATGATACTCACCAAGTACTCAGAGCAATGGTCTCCAAATATCATCTCACAAGATATTCACCAAGTGCCCAAAAATGATTATCATGAGTAATGGTCTCCAAGTATCAAATCCATGATACTCACCAAGTACTCAGAGTAATGGTCTCCAAATATCAAGTCCATGATATTCACCAAGTACTCAAGATGTCTAGTATGATATGTGCACTAGTATCACATGTGATACTTATCATATAGACACGATATATACATACAATAGGACTTTTGAGAAATTTAACTTTTACTCTCTAGTCCATATTGATTTATAGAATACAGACCATCATGATTTTAAATATTATTCCCATGATATTTTATCACAATAGATGAATAAGTTATTATAAGATCATCACCTTATAACAACTTCTACAACAAGAAGTGGAAATCATTTGGAAGTCGTCACTTCCTAATGATATACATAAAGAACACATGGTTATGAAATAACACTCATAACAAAGAATGTTTTATTAGTACAATAATCAAAAGTTACTGAGATAAGTTCTCAGAAATTACAATCATACCAAGTTTACCTCTAAAGTGCTCTACCTTTGTCTTTGCTAGAGCCTTGGTGAGAATGTCAGTTGATTGTTCCTCTGTACTGATATACTTCAACTCAATAACATTCTTTTCCACCATATCTCTAGTATAGTGATAAGGTATCTCAATATGCTTGGACCTGTTGTGAAATACTGGGTTTAAGGAGAGCTTTATACAACTCTGATTATCGCAATGAATAATCGTAGGTTTTAGAGATTCTCCAAACAAACCAAAAATAAGTTTTCTTAACCAAACTGCTTCACGTGCTCCCATTCATGCGACAATGTACTCTGCTTCTGTGGAACTTTGAGCAACTGAGGATTGTTTCCTACTAAACCAGGATATCATTTCAAAACCCAGACTGAAACAACACCCAGAGGTACTTTTCCGATCCATAGTGCTTCCAGCCCAATTTGAATCGGTGAAACCATGTAGTTGTAAATCTACATCTTTGTACCTTAGTCCAAGACTTATTGTGCCTTGAAGATACCTTAGTATGTGCTTGGCTTCTACCATATGAATTTGTTTTGGTTCACACATGAACTGACTGAGTGCATTAACTGCATAACAAATGTCTGGTCTGGTATTTATTAAGCACATCAGAGACCCAATAATCTGCCTGTAAAGAGTGGAATCTATAGGCTCTAAATTTTATTCTTCTTCTTTTAGTTTAAGTAGATTTGTTTCCATGGGGGTGGACAAGGGCTTACAATCCATCATTCCGAATCTTTTTAGAATGTCTAAAGTATATTTTCCTTGATTTAGAAGAATCTCAGTAGCACGTTGCCAAACTTCTAAGCCTAGGAAGTAATGTAGTAGCCCTAAGTCTTTCATCTCAAATTCAGCTGCAAGATCTTCATTACACTTGATAATTAGATAATCTTCACCTGTTATTAGCAAATCATCTACATAAAGAATCAAAATCAACATATCTCCTTTTACCAGTTTAAAGTGGAGGTTCGGGTTTGCATCATTTTTAGAGAAGCCAAGTTTAGATAGATAGTGATCTATTCTTTCATACCATGCTCAAGGTGCTTGCTTAAGCTCGTATAATGCCTTCTTTAGTTTGTAGACATGAGTTTGTTGATTGTGTACTATGAATCCTTTTGGTTGCTCTAGATATACTTCTTCCTCAATCACACCATTCAGAAAGGTAGTCTTTACATCCATCTGATGGATTTTCCAACCTTTGGCAGCAACAATGGCAATAACTGTTCTTACAGAGGTATATCTTGCAACTGGAGCAAAAGTCTCTTCATAGTCAATGCCTTCCTTTTGGGAGAACCCTCTTGCAACAAATCTTGCCTTGTATTTATCAATACTTCTGTCTGCTGCATGTTTAATTTTGAATAACCACTTGGAGGAGACAACTGATTTGTTTTTGGGTCTAGGTACAATATCCCATACATCATTTTGTAAGATAGAATTGTATTCTTCTGTCATGGCATCCTTCCAAGTTTGATGTTGAAGAGCTTCTTTTGGGTTTGAGGGTTCTAAGTTTAGAATCTTACTCATAAGTGCAACATAACTGGAGAATTTTTGAGGTCTTTTGTTTTCCCTGATAGCCCCGTCTGGAGCAGCATATTTCTCACCTTCTTCAATAACTTTTCTAGCCCAAAGAGGTCTCTTCTTTCCTACTTCATATTCATTGGAAGCATCTAAAGGTTCATTGCCTTCAACTTCTTGATTCTCCCTCTGAATCTTAGGAGCATGATCTTCTAGAGAATCATTATTGTCTTCCTTGGACCTTTTGAGTGCAGTGTCCTCATCAAATATTACATCTCTACTTAACTCAATATTTCTTTGTCCTGGTATGTAAATTCTGTAGGCTTTGGAATTTTCACTATATCCCACAAAGATTCCTTTCTTTCCTGAAGGTTCTAATTTAGTTCTTTTCTCTTTAGGAATGTGAATGTAGACAGGACACCCAAAAGTCCTCAAGTGACTTATATTAGGTTTATTACTAGTGAATGCTTCTTTAGGAGTTTTATTTTCAAGATGGGAGTGAGGGCATCTGTTTTGAACATATACAACAGTATTAGAGGCTTTAGCCCAAAGATGGGTTTCTAAGTTTTGATCATGCATCATTGCTTTAGCAGATTCTACTATTGTTCCGTTCTTTCTCTCTGCAACCCCATTTTGTTGTGGGTTGTATGGAACAGTGAACTCCCTCTTGATCCCAACATGTTTACAAAAAAATTGAAATATCTTTTAAGTGTATTTTTTACCATTGTTTGTTAATATTTTAATACTCTTACCTGATAGATTTTCCACTAGAGCCTTAAACTCTCTGAATTTCAAAGAATTTCTTCTGACTCTTTACATTTTAGAAAATATATCCAGGTCTTCCTAGAGTAATCATCTACAAAGATAATGTAATACAAATATCCTCCGATAGAGGGAACAAACATATGGCCACATAAATCAGAGTGAATAAGTTCTAGTACATCCTGGGTTTTACTTTCACTATGATGAAAAGTATTTGTAGTATTCTTTCCTAATGCACAACCTTTACAAGCTCCAATACGATCGGATCTTAGTTTAGGTAGTCCTGTGACCATCTTCTCTAAAGAGGTTAAACCACGAAAATGATAGTGTCCTAGTCTCCTATGCCATAATTCACTTTCATTTGATGTATGAATTAGGGCTTGATGAGAAAGAGTACACAATTTGTAGAGGGTTCCATCTCTAACTCCAATAGTGTGAGCATTCTTTATGTTTGAGTTCTTAGGCCAAGTGAAGATCTTCCCATCCATGAAGGTGATTCTATGTCCCTTGTCTTCTAGCGCTGAAATGGAAACTAAGTTTCTTTTTATGCTAGGTACAAATAGAACACTAGTAAGTTGTAGAGATATCTCAGATTCAAGATATATGGTGCAGGTCCCAATACCCATAACTGGATAAGTAGTATCTTCTCCAATCGTAACTTCTTGTTTAGAACATCCTTCTATAGAGTCTAGATGCTCTTTGAATCCAGTGATATGTCGAGAGGCCCCACTATGAACAACCCAGGTGCTGCGATTGTTTGAAACTTGACTTGATAAGGCGGAGTAGAAAACAAGTTTCTCTGAATTCATATTCTCCTTTATATCATCGACTTGGGCAAAAGAGGCTTGTGCCTTATTTCTTTCAGGACACTTTTGATGACCAAATTTGTCACATCTGTAACATTGTACTTTTGATAGGTCTTTGTGTCTGAATGCTGGTTTCTTATTTGATTCATTTCCTCTTTTCCTTTTAAAGTTAGTCTTCTTTTTCCTTTTGTGTGATTTTGTATTAAGTACTTGGGAGACTTCTTTTGAAGTATTTGTATTGATCCCTCTGATTGATAATCGAGACTCTTCTTGAACACAATCTGATTTTAATCGATCAAATTTAGGAATTTTGGTTCGAGCACTTGCTCCTTGGATGAAAGCTTCCCATGAAAGGGGAAGTCCATTAAGTGCAATCATTGTTAATTCCTTACTATCAAAAGAGTGACCAATAGTGGAGAGTTGGCTTCTTAATTCCGTAATTCTCATGAAGTAGTAGGTGATGGTCTCTCCTTGTTTCATCTTTATTTGATGGAGTTGACTCTTAAGGGTAAGCGCTCTGCTTGTATTGTTAATTTCATACATATCTTTTAGTGCATTAAACATCTCATATGCGGTTTCTTATTTTATAATGATAGGCACTATATGATCTTTAACTCCGTCTACTAGCAATTTCATTGCCTTGGTGTTATCCTTATCCCATTTAATCTGTTCATCTTTTCCATTCTGTTCAGGCTCGAATTTTTCTACTATGGGTGTTAGTTCATGCTCTTTTAGTGTGAGCATTATTCGTAATTTCCATGCCACATAGTTTGACACACCTTCAAGATGATCTTCTAATCTCATTCCATTCACCATTTCGAATATGGTATTCGAATATATATATATATAAGAAGTCTTTTTATAAATCTGATCTGGATCTTTTATTTTATGCCTGCTCTGATACCATGTTAAACTTTGATCAGATATATATATGTTTTACAAATGAATATATATATATATATATATATATATATATATATATATATATATATATATATATATATATATATATATATATATATTGATATTGAATGAATATTACTCCAAACTTGGTGATAATATCTTCAAATCTATATATATATCATCAAATATAATTTGTGTGGATTAATACTGAAATGAAGTAATGAAGATGCTGTAAATATATCACTAAAAATAAACACTGAATATATATATCACTGTTATGTATTGCTGAGAATACACATGAGACTATGATATGTATGTCACTGTTTTTGTTATATCTCTCAGCACTACATAACAGTGCTTATATATAAGTGGAGAGCCCCCCATTGTGGAGTCATCTCCACGATGGTCATGACTCCTTATGGAGTCACGTCCATCATGGAGGTGACTCCACTTTGGTCGGCCTGCCACCTTGTGGTTGAGGCAGCGATTAATAATGTTAACAACCTTAATTTGCACCGCCACCTTTTGTTAAGTTTCGGTCGTTTAATGCATCATTCATATATATATATATATATGTGAATGATCTCGTTTTATCCGACTGAAGCTATAATCATTAACAGAAGGAAATAGTGAATCTTGATGTTAACCTGCTGAAGGACTGAAGGGTCTGTTGGGATCACAGTTCAAAATGTAACTGTGGTCTCACGTAGCACAATTCATTAAATTAAATCCAGAGGAATCCACACATAAATATACTTAATACAGATGTGCATTCTCCAATTTGTATGAATTGCATTCAATACCTGCTGTATAACTAGTACCCACTTGCAATACATCCTACTTGCTGCTCTTGCTGTAAAGTACCCCATTTGGACAGATACCCACATTTCTCGATGAGCCCTGAATATCAACACTGTTTTTGAGACACAGGGCAGCTGCAACTTGGCTTAAAACATCCTCTGAGCAGGTGCCATGTTTCTCCCATTTGTGTTGCAAAAACTACTTTCCATTGCCGCTGGACATGCCAATGATTCCAATTTGAAGTTCTTTCTCAGAGTACTTATCTGCATGAGTAAAACTCAGTTATTATTCCACATTTATTCAAACATGACATTGAAACAGCACAAACTAAATTCTAAGTCCAGCCCCATCCTTTATATTCGCATCCTAGCATCATCTTGATTCATATTCCCCTTCTTTTATTCCACTTCCAATCGTTCAAACCCAATCCTATCACAATAATTCTTAATGCCATGATATTTCTAGATTTGTCGTTTCTCAGCTAGTAGGTACTCTTCTCATGAAATGTTTAATGATACACTAATAAATCTTTTCATAAAACATTGCGTCATGTACTATGTACTTTGGAAGTTGTCAACAACATTTTGTTGAGCCATTTTGACAAACAGTTTGTGTACCTTTTTTGCTTCCATAATTGTATCTGCAGCTATCTGAGTAACTGAATTCATAACTCTAATAAATTATAGGTCTCCAAGTTCCCCATTTTTAACATTCAAAGACAATTTTCACAAACCATCTTGAGTTCTTTTTGGCATTATTTAGCATGAATGAAATGTAGAAAACAGTACAGGAAACATAAAAGTAGTCTTTAGAGTATAGAGATTAAACATGAAATGTCTGTGCAAAACAGTTGTAATTCCTGGCAAATCTGTAGATCCATTGCGTGAACAAATTTGTTGTGTAAATAAACTTTATCAAAACGAGTTGATTTTTAATATAACCTCATAGTTTTCTAATAAAGTTGCAGCACTAGGTATTTAGTCAGTGTTTTTAAAAGGTCAAGTGCTTCAAAATAGTTTAGAAATGTTAATAAAACACTCCTCTCACATGCACACTACTTCAAAAATAAAATAGAGAAACCCAGTACGTGAAAATTCTTGGACATTACCTATCTATCGCTATGCATTTCAGTTAGACAGACATCTCCTGTATTCTAGAAAAATCGTTGCATAGGAAATTACCTGCCACATAGCTGAATTAAGATAATATGTAGTTTGCACTACAACGAATTAACTGTGTGGAGTGGATTGGACTAAAGAAACAATTTACACTAAATTAATTTAAATAGAGGTAACGTAAAGGTTGAGATAATGATTGTGTTTTTACTATTTGATGTGTGAACATAAGAGCACAGAACTGCAATCAAATTCCTGAAAGAAATGAAGGCAAACATAACTAACACTATATTGAAGAGCTGGGAAAAACAAAATAATTGACAGCTGCTTATGAAAAAAATTTATTGTAATATTCTGTTGTAATGAAAATCAGCTGTTTATGCATGTACAGAAAATGACAAAATAACTGCCAGTAGTCGTTGATGGGGTTGCCTTTCCTGTGGGAAAAATAACTGAGCTCTAATCTGGAACTGTTTGTTTCTCTGCAAAGTTCAAACAAAAAGACAAACACAAAATAAAATAATCCGCAAACAAAGAAACAAGAACAATGTTTACAAAATGAAGAGGTGTGGTGTCCATTATTCTCTTAAAGACACCATCTGACTCTTCCACTTCCACCGTTCTTTTTCACACTCTTCCATTTCACTCGCACAACTGTCCATTTCAACTTCAATCACAAAGAAGGGAGCAGATTGAAGGCACCACTGCCCTCCCAACTACCTCTCAGCTCACCTCATAAGACATGTGAATGACCTTCAAATTAAATGCCTCATCTATTTATTGACACAGGTTTTTGCATCGATATGTGACCATAGAATGTCTCTTGGCGTAAAAAACAATGCCAAATCAACCAAAACAATGTGTTGCCACCAAAAATGGTATTAAATGAAGGATTAAAGTGAGCTATGTACTTTTCACCCTGGCAGGCATATAAAGTCACATGTTACTTGCCTAGACCATTAATCATTAAATAATGAACAAATATTCCTCTAAGATGAGCTTTTTCCCCACTATAACGGTGGATACCACGATACACCAAAACTAAATTTTCCTTCTGCAGCCTTCTGCAGACATTTGGCTAAAATGCTTCGCAATGGTAGATTCTTGTCTCTATTTTTCTTTGGAAATAAGTTTTTCTTTGCAGGCTTTCAGCATGAATGCTCCACAAAGGTAGATTGCTTCTTTTTTTTTTTGAAAATTTGCAGGGCTTTGCACCTGTCAAACTTATCCTATTTCCCTTTTTTTTCAGGGCTTTTGAGAGCAGTAAATCCATTGCAGACATTAATTCAATTCACAACAGTTTTCAGATATTCTGTAAACCCTTGTATACTTTTTTTATGGGATCTGGTCCATGTTACTGCATTTTTTCTAGTACACAATAATTTCTAGTTGGACAGAGGGAAGTGAAAATATATCGATTAGAAGATTGAATAGAGTATAAGGGGTTGAGAATAGAGTTTTAGCTGGACTGAACCCTATTCTCTGGCAATACCTAAGTACTTCACTCCTTCCTCACAATAAAGAAAACAGGACTTGGCCAATTTCCAGATAGTAGATAGTAGGGAGCAAATACCACTGGTTCGGTTCCTCATTCCTGCATATCGTCCTTCTCTATTCTTGGCCAATCTCTAGATGAACTCACAATATAACTACAACATTTTTGTGAATTTCATTGTGATGTTATCTTTTGGCCAAAGAATGTAATTGTTTAAGGTGCAAACATTGTTTAAATATTAGTGGGTTTTTGATGATATGTTGAAGCTGTTGGTTCCCAAAACCGACGGATTGGAATCTTACGAATCTCACCAACTCGATGATAAGATATCCAACTGGTTGTGGCCAACTTGATGGAACCAAGGGATATTATTCCGGTTTCCTGCACTTCTGGCTCTGCAAGGCCAAGGCGGGTACACCTGTTCCTAAACCAAAATACTCAAGCCCAGGACTCTTATAGCAGAATGGTTAAATTGCAAATATAATGAAAACTTACGAAATGGCAAGAATTATAGAAAGCTTTGTAAATTGTTAAATAATAACAAGAGTAAATAATTGTATAAATATAAGAATATTTTAAATAATAATTATGAATTAATGTCACAAATGAATATATTAAATCTTCAAAGGAGAGATAAACAATTGCCAACATATGAATTACAAATTAAGAGTAATAAAAAGACCAGTGTCTAATTAAATGGGCAAATAGAGTCAATATTATAAGTTGAAACGTACAATTTTATAAAACTTTAATGAATTAAAACTATAAATAAATTAGTAATCCAGACGCGACGGATTAATTATATGAATGCAATTTTAAAATAATCTAGGATGTATTTTAACTCCTATAATGCGGAGGCAAACTAGACATAAATAAAGGAACAATTAAATATTTCACAATATCTATGCTTATCAGTTTTAAAATGCAATAATAACCCAGTCCATTTATCTGAATAATAAAATATTTATAGAAATCTATAAAAATATTTATAAAGGACACAACTGAATAATAATTCAAATGACTCTAATACGCACAAATAAATTAAATACGCTTACAAATTTTGTCTGAAAACAAAATTGCATCAGGGACACTCCTTTCGAATGATCAACCCAATATGATTGGACTCCAGACTCGAAATTTAATTACTCAAATATCAGAAATTCACCAGCTTAGTTCAAAAATTTATTCCTCCGCCAGTAAAGGATATCATATATCAAAGTGCATATATTATTGCCAGTTTTTCAACAAGCTGGCTGTCGTGTTCCCCTTTTTTATTTATTTTACAATTAATATTTATAAGTTTTTGAAGAGTCATGCGGTTCTCTTTTATAAGACACACCGCTTCATAACAAGTAATATCTTCTTTGTCTTGCTCGCAATTACAACTAAATAAAACCGAAACTCCTCTGGCAGCCCGGTTGTAGATGACAGGTGGAGGCTAACATTTGTGAACATACGTGTCCTTTCATAAATAACCATACACTCGTTAACTCATAACATGAGTATCTTCAAACAATCGCATGACTAAGAATGCCAGCGCTGTGCCTTTGTCACCACATAATCTAAAATTTCTAATCCCTTTTTTTTGTAATTAGTTTCTATACAGCCTCGTGGCAACCGTTTGATGCTCGGGACTACACCTGCACACGCTTCTTCATATATTATATTTGGCGTTTCAAAATTATATTATGCTTGTAGTCTCCACTTATCGGATTTCGCGCGAGCTTTCTTTTGTTCGTATCTCCATTTTTGTGTGCTTCTCCATATAATTTGGGTTGCTGCCGTCCATTCTTCAGTCTGGCGCTTGATACTTCTTCAAATTCCTGTGTATATCTCCAGGCCTGTGCTCTCGCATTCTTTTAGTTACGTGACTTCCTCCTGTGTGTATCTCCAGACCTGTTCGAACTGTTGTGAGGTCACTTCCTGGCGCATGTTTCCATTCCCGTACTGGTCATCATCCTCTGTATATATTTTCAGATGGTTCCAGCTTTGAACTACGCAGTCAATCTTCTCCCTGTCTGAAGCAGTCTGGAATTCAGTACGAAGTGTGACTTCTCATATATATCACTGATTTGACTTGATCCCTATCTTATCGTTTCAGGCCTGTAGTCTTTGTTCACGACCTCAAAACTCCAGATTTACGTATGTGCCCCTCATCTTCCGCTCAAGCACCTGTGACAAACATAAAGCGTTGTTAAATGCTGTTAATCAAAACAAATGTTTAGGCTTTTATTCCACTTCTATATGTCTTTCTTTGTTCTGTACAACATCCAGAGATGTGTGTTCTGGGACTGATATTTTGTCTGCAAAAATACACGTGTGAACTTATAACTCATCAGTAGGCTTTGGTAGTGATGTTTGTATTGAAAACATCTGGCTCGGAATATATATTGAAATCCTCTATGCCATTCGTTCTCTATACATTCTCAAAGCCTCCAAAGTTCGTTGGCAAAGAAGAGGATCCTATAAATGCTGTCTTTGAGCTCTATCTGCTTGACATTTGAAGACACTTCTCCAACGAATCCCATCGTTATTAATCTGTTACCCTTTTGACACTCTCTTAGTCACTGGCAGCTTATATATTATCTGGCACTTCAGATTATATATAATTATATGCTGCTAAACATCACCTGTTGAATCTGGAACATAGTTTAAATGAAAATCTGATAAATAGAGAGACTCTCCTTTTACTATCCTTGTAAAACATATGATTCCAGAATGTTCTCTTCAATACACTGAAAAAGACCTTAGTGAAAAGGTGCTGCCAATCTAAAATTAGATATATATGATTAAGTCCACGTATATACAACAGTATCTGAAATCAGTAATATTTTGTTAATAAACCATCTCTGTTTAGCAAGCTCTGTATGTGAACCTAAATCTCTGATTCCTTTCTTAATCCAGATTTCATATCTATTATGTCATTATTCAATTCTATGCTCCACCTCATATGACTGAGATATTTGTATTTAACATATGCGAACATGTGAAGAATTAGTTTCACACAAATGATGACTCTGATTTTTCAAATTAGGGCTCCATCAGAAGCAAACCTAGAATGTGATAATATTTAAGTTTTTATTCAAAATGACTGCAGACAAAGTAAATAAGTTATATGTATTTAGGGTTTGAAGTTGCATAGTAAAATATTTGGGAGTTTAATTTCAAATTTAGGGTTGTCCTAGGACAAGAGTGGCGGCCTCATGGCAAGACCTAACCTAGTAGCAGTTAATATAACCTCACGGAAATTGAGGAAAAAGCAGTAGTCTTATTTTATTGTCCTGCGGCCTGCCTACGAGAGGTGGTGTTTAGGAGGCTTTTGAAATGTTGGACATTTGCATCTCTAGTTCCGGTGAAGGCAATGAGGTACCTATTTTTAAAGATAAAAGGCTCTGATGGAAGTAGTCAATGTCGCTGCACAATTGATGTAAATTTCGAATCAAATGGCAAGCAACTTCAGTAAGTTTCTGCTCACTAACATGTTTCCTTGGTTGAAAATACAATCTCATGGAAAAATTAGATATGTGATTTGATAAAATTGAGTTCCACAATGACACCCTTAAAAACAGATGCCTGGTTACTCACAAAAGGTTACATATACATGGGATAATAAGCTATTGATTTTTCCTAAACTTTTTTGACTTCTACTAGTGTAATAAATAACATCCATTTGCATATAAAGGCAATTATGCAAGTAGTCAATGGTGCTGCACTGTTGATGTAAAATTTAAATCAAAGGATGTTGATTGCTAGTAAGTTTCTACTCACTAATATCTTTCCTTGGTTGAAAATATGATCTCATCGATAGATTACATATGGGGTTCAATGAATTTTAGTTGCATAAAGACTCACCTTAAAAGCAGATCCTCAGTCATTCATAAAAGTTTACATATGCAAGGGAAAGATAAGTTAGCTCATGAATTTCTTCCAAGCTTTTTGAGTTTTACTAGTTTGGTCACCTAAGTACTAGGAGTGAAATAAACTTTTCCTTTAAAACCTAGTTATTAAATGCAAACCAACATCTGTCTATATGTACGAGTTTAAAATCTTTCAAGAATAACTTGCTGTTGCTAGCCTTGGTCTTCCTGACATGACAGGGTAACCTCTGAGATTAATTCCACTTTTAGCATTCCAACAATGAGATCATATTATGCTGAGGCAGTAGGTGCCTGCTGTTTTTCTTCCATAGTTTGCTTACACTGTTAACAACTTAACACGACCCTTCTTTTACTGCCCTAGATATCAGAAGGATTCTACCTGAGGCGTGATGACACAATATTTTATCCATCTATATAATGGGATTTACTATAGATTCCATTCTATACATGGCAAAGACAAGTTAAATGCAGTCATCCCATGTTTTAGGTTCATGCATAAAACAGTTCAGAAATTGTAATAGTGCCTTGACTTCAGCAAGTAGGTCATCTATATGCAAATGGGAGCCTTAAATTGCAAGTTTTGGGATACACAAATCACTTGTGGAAACTTGGTGGCAAAGTGTAGGGGAAGAGAGCAGCATTGATCTTTCCATTTGGTATGAACAACTGTGCTTTAGAAGCCTACCTTTTTAGTCTATGCTAAGTCCAAGTGAACAGGGTTATTGTCTTGGTTTTAAGCTGTGAATACTTGATGACCTCGTCATGATTAAAAACCATTTCCTTCCTCAATATGCCCACTTATTTCAGCTGGGTATACAAGGAGAAGGATAATGGAATTGCTCCGATAGAAAGCCTTGATCAACTTCAAAACCATCTTCTTGCATTTCTTTTATTCACAATGTCTAAAAGATAATGGATCTTTTCTAAACAAGTTTAGATAATATAATATCATTATTGATATGGAGCAATACTCTTCCCCGTCAGTGGAAGTTCTATCATGGAAAATGAAACGAGGAACAAAAAATTACATACCAATAATAATACCAAAACATACTAATTATTCATCACTAATGAAAGAGTCCTCTAAGTCATAATGGTCATTATCTGGTTCATCATCAAGTTCTTCATTGTCACTCTGTGGGGGTCCTTGCAATAACAACACCAAAACCTATGGACTTGTTTCTTTAAAACTCTAGCAAAAAAACTAAAACAAATTCCAATTAGATCTTCGATGTACAATAGTATAATTTTTTTGAAATATTTCCATTGAACTATCCCCATAATTAGGCACTTATAAAATCTCTCTTATTCATATATTATTATATACACATTCCTAGTTCAAAATCTTTTAATTCATCATTTGAACAAAAAAGACATGGGCAACAAGTAGAGAATGTCTCAAATATATCAGCTTGTATAAATGTTCAATTTTCTCAAGTTCAAATCTTTAAAAAAAGTTCTCTTCCTTCCTCTTGATTTTTGCTCCACAAATAACCTTGGATTTTTGTGTCTTAATTTGAGATGTCTCGGAGATAATTCCTTCACATCTTCATTCGAGCTTTCTAAATCTAGGTTGAATTATGCATCTTTGGAGAAGTTTGGGATGCTATCGTTGGTGCTTTGCCTGCCTACAATATCAGCTAAATACTTCAAAACATGGAATGGGTAGGCGGATGGAAATTTTGAGTGGAGGTTCTTTTTGTAGGCCTTCAATTGAGTCCAATGGCTCATTGGAGATGTCTTCCAAGGTGAGATGGACTGATATTCCTCTCCAATGTTCATCCTTGGTGGATTAAGAGATGGCTTAATTTCTTCTTGAACTTCGAGATTTGGTAAATTTTGGTGGAGTCTAGAGAGTTTACTTGGGAAATGTGGATTCCTCCTTCAACAAGCTATCACACCAACTTTTCCTCAAGCATTGAAACTGAATCTCCCAATCCTAGATGTTATCACTTTCTAAAGCAAGACCATAGGATTTTGTAAGAGGTTTAAAGAAATTGTGTTATGTCCCCAATTTTTAAGGTGGCAATCAATTAAATTAATTTTTATTAAGTTGATAACTAGGAGATATTTTCCATAGCAAGTCAAATTGTGATATTGCTATCAGGATTCAACTGTGTAGTTTTTTGAGTTAAATTTATTCACGTATGTTTCATGAGTAGTGTTTCACACGAACCCATCTCTCATGAGAATGAATGGAACAATTAGCACTCACTGCATCTAGGTGATGCTCATAGAGGTGAAGCATTGAGACTTCCCGGGAGGTCACCCATCCCGGTACTACTCAAATAAAATATTCAAATGATGACTTAATATTGATTATTTTAATAAAATAATAAAATATTATTAAATGTCAATTTATTAAATATAGTTCTCCAAATATGATTAATATTAAAGTTTTCCAAGTTGGCCTAATAATTTAGATGCTTCTTGGAGTTCTTTATAAGGAGGTTGGATGGAGGAAGTAAGGCATGATTTTGGATTTGATATGATAATTTGTGATTTCTAGAGGTCAAAACCTGTAGGAGTTTGATAAAAGGGTTGGATGAAAACCCGACTCTTCTTGGGAGTGGATTCATGTCGGAGTTCATAGTTGAGCCAAATTTGTAAGGTCTCCATTGGTGACAAATTTGAGATGAGTTCTATTAAATAAGAAATTTGTAGAGGTTTATTGTTGATTTGGAAGTCACCATGAGAACATTACCAAATGACTTTTTTTTTTGATTGGTAAAAGGTTTGTTTGTATTATATTACATTATATGAGATTACAAAAAGTGGCTATCCCACTGAATGCAACCATACAATATCCACCTTATATTGCCCAAATACAATTTCAGCTGTAACAATATCTTTCAACCATATACAAAATTACAATATACACAAGTTTATACTTCAAGCATGTAAACAAAAAGGCCTAATATACAAAAACCAACAAAAAACAACTATTCAGATTTAATTTTCTTTGCCTGTCGAGTCTCCCAGTTGTCATCCTTTGTAAATTTTTATTTGCGTTTCTTCAGCACTTGCTCTTAGGAGACTCCTGCATTCATTTCAACTTCCAATTCCTTAAAATATTCCTTGATGTGTTGCCATCTCGCTTGTCCTTGGGCTCTTTGTGCTTCTTTGTCCAATGCAACAATCAATAGAAAGGTTGCAATGGTGGCTCAAGCTCAACTGAATGAATCCACTCCTCATCACGAGCATTGGTACCCTTCCCAGGCATGGCCATGGCAATAAACACCTCCATACTATAGCACCATTCCCCTTTGATAGAGCTATTCATCATCCACCTTGTCTCATCTTTGCTCCAAAATTCAAGGCACCAGGCCAAAAAGAGTGAGGCAATGTCAGGGTTGGTGCGTTATCAGTGCTTTGTTTTCATCACATCAACTCCAAACATGCTCAACATCTGCAAAAACATAGGATCATCGATGCTAAAAACATTCCTCATTCTTATTAGAAATCTTGCCAAGGAAAACAAGCTTCTATTTTTTGGTGTGCAACGTGAAAGAGGCCTCCATTTTGTTCAAATTTGCAGCACCAAGTCCCAATTGCCACCAGTGGTGTTTATCTGTAAACACTATCCACTGTAAATCACAACCCCCAACGTTCGTTTCAACCATGAACAAGCAGGATGTAAACAAGGCAGACACCAACAAAACTGTATAAAAAGACCTTCATAATGAGTGGATTTTTCTGGAGAATTGTGTCTTGGCAGTTCGCACGAGGCAACGTAGTAATGACATCATTAATTCCTATCCCATTGAACCTCCAAAGTGCTCTATATTTGCCAACCCAAGATTACAAAAATCTTCCCAAACTATTTCATCATTTCCAATATTTAATGCTACTACCCAGTTGGACAATGTATCCACCAACTCATTACCTAACCTAGATGCATTAGTGATATTGAAGTCCACTACAAATGCCAAATTAACATGGATAATGTTTATTAATTTATTAATTTTCCATACTTGAGATGTTCCATTAATGATATAATTTAATATTATTTGGGAGTTGCCTTCTAAATGTAATTTATTAAGATTCAATTTAACAACCAGGTTGACAGCCATTAGGGTTGCCTTTGCTTTTGCTTCATTATTAGTGCCAACATCAAGTTTATGAGCTCCCATCATCAAAATATTGCCTTTCCAATCTCGAGCGACACATCCCGCACTAGAAAGATTAGGATTCCTCTTTGACGCACCATCAAAATTGATCTTAATTAACCCAAGTTCCATAGTTATAGGACTCTGCAAGTCTCGGGCCAAGGCAACCTTACCGAGCCTATGAGGTTCATGACTCGGACTCGACCGAGTTAGGCCGAGCTTGGGCAGACTCACCGAGATTGCCAAACTTGGCTGACTTGCTTAGCCCCAAGCTTGGGACTCGGTGACGATTGACTAAGTCAAGAAGTTAAATTTTTTATTTTTTTATTTTTATGTTTTTACTTTTTATTTTTTGGTTTATATTTGTTCCTCAACCCTAAAAAGAGCATTCTATTGTTTGCAAACACAAGGAGGAGAGGAAAAGAGGTATAGAGCAAAAATATTGAGGTATTGAAGAGTAGACCAGTAGATTGATTGACTCCGAGATAGTGATTGCTGATTGTTTGTGCAAGTTAATAGCTTGCATTCACATGTTTAGAGGAGTTAAAAGAAGGATTTGGAGGAGGCCTCTACAAATTTGAAGTGCATTTCTTCATTTTTGGAGCAAATTTGAAGAGGTGAGTTACATTTTTTTGTTTTCTGATTTTTCAACTTTTATATTTCCATTTTTCTGTTTTAGTTTTGTTTCATTTTATGTTGATGGAAAATTAAGAAACTCTAGTTTTCTTTTTTCTTTTAAAAAAAAAATTTAATTAGAATGTGTAGAATTTGTAGATGATTTTTTTCATTTATATTATATTGCAACATAATGTTTGAGCCTGGTAGTAGTGGTAACCCAAATGCAGACCCAATTAGATGCCAAAGGGATAGGGCTTGGAAACATTCCATCCTTGGATCAAAAAGGGAGAAGTAATATCAAATATGTTTTCATTGCAAATTGAAATATAGTGGGGGGGGGGGTATTAATCAATTGAAATATCGCCTTGCACATATATCGGGGCATGATGCCAAACCATGCAAAAAAGCACCCATTGATGTTATACGTGAAGTGCAAGCTCAAATAGAGGAATTGAAGAGAAAAAAGAATTAAAACAAACACATATGAAAGAAATGACAAACATTGGTGGAGAAGCCTCTTCAAATCCTGTTAATATTTCAGACTTTGAAAAGAAAATAACAATCTATAGATGATCTTTTAGAACTAAGACTTAGGCCCTTTCGAAAATATAGATGAATAGAAGATAGATAATACCCGGTTTAGATGCTTGAAATCTGCTGAATGATTGTAAGAAGAATCCTTCAATCCAATGCTATTATTCTGCTCCAATCGGCTCTTTAAGTCTGCTACAATTTGGTCTTTAAGGTCTGCTATAATGCCTCTCCAATTCTGCTACAATATATGAACTTAGGTCTGCTCCAAGTATGTATTTAGGTCTGTTACAGGTGTGAATTTAGGTTTGTTATTCTTCTTTCCAAATTGCCAAGAAGCTGCTATAACATTGGAACAATTATGCAATGATGATTTGAATTATAAGTCTGCCGAAAGTGTGAAATAAGGCAGTCATGTTATGTTTTCGATGATATTAGTATGCCTCAAGAGAGGTGTCTCTTCAATATGATAAGGCAGCCGACTTGCATATGCAAGTTGGCTTTTATAATTATTGTTATTCAGCCGCTAACCTCAATAGACAGCTGACTATAATGCAGGTCGGCCCTCATAGCAATTTCAACAATTCAATATGCAAGTCGTCCCTCTTCTCAATCATAATGTGATGTCATATAATAAGTAGCATACTTATTATTTATTTTAATCTTTGCCAAGCCCATAATATTAATAATCATTTGCAATGTAATTTATCTTTGTCTCAAGGCCACAAATATTAACAAATCCCGGCCTCCATTTTCTCCATCTACAAGTAGTGGTATTGCAATTGTGACCATTGGGCCTTAGATTTGTAAAAAGAAATCCACATTAGATTCCCTTTTTGTTCCATGCATGACTCTAGGCGCTCAATCATCGCTTGGGAGCATGAGTTGGAATAAGAAGCATGAGGCTACGAAAATTGCTATTGGAGATTTTTGGTTCCACAACAACCTTCCATTTCATGTAGTGAGGTTTTCATTATTATTTTGATTTCTATGTTTTGATTTTCTTTCTTTTAAGAGTGTGCCACATTTATTATTTGGGTTTTTAAAGTTGAAAGTAAAACTTAATACTTATTTTGTTTATTTAATTTGTTTTAGGTCTCCTTATTAGCAAATTATGGTAGATGTTGTTACTATTTGTGGTGCAGGGTTCAAAGCCCCTAGTGATGAGGAGCTAAAAGGTTCTATTTTGACTCAAAAGGTGGTTGTTGTCAAAGCCACAATTGCTAAGCAGCATGAGGTATGGAGGAGGAAGGGTTGCACCATCACGACTGATGTTTGGACCGATAGAAGATTGGTGAATTTTCTTGTCTCCTTATCAGGTAATTGTACAACTTGTACTTACTACTTTGTAAACTATATTCAATATTGATCTATTGATAAGTTTTTAAATTTTTATTTTACTAAATTGTTTTTTTTTCTTTCTGAGGTGGCATGGTGTTTTTAAAGTTAGTTGACGCTTTAGTAAAAACTAAAAATGTTGAGTATCTTTGTGAGGTCTTGGAGGAAGTGTTGGAGGAGGTGGGTGAGGAGAATGTGGTATAGGTAGTCATAGATAATGCAACAAATTATGTTCTTATGGAGAGGCACCCCAGCTTGTTGTGGACCCCTTGTACTGCACATTGCCTTGACCTCATATTGGAGGATCTTGTCAAACTTCCTTGGATAAAAACATGTGTAGAGCACGCAAGGAATATTTGTAAATTCATATATAATCAAGCCTTTTTGTTCATGCTCAAGCCTACTCAATTTGCACACAAAATAGTTTTCTTTTGAGATTTTATGAATTTTTGTGACAAATATCCTCTTGCTCGAAGCATCTGCTAACTTCCATGTCTAGGGTTTCTAGTTTTGATACAAGATTTTGACAATTTTTTGAAAGAATGAAAATTGTTTTATTTGTTCAGCTAGGGTTTTAGAGGCTATTTTTAAGCATCTTGGAGACTTCTTTTTTTACTATTATTTAAAAAATAAATGTAATATTTCTATTTTCTATGCCTTGGAATTTGTGCCACATAATTTTTGCCTAATCTTTGATTAAATAAATTAGATTTCTTTTTGAAATCAGCATCTGTACTTTTGGGTTAACTCATTTTTCACACATTGGAAAATGGGAGGGATGACGTCGTTGACCAACATCATGTTGGAAAGTAGTCAGCACTTCAACGACAAGAACTACAATACATGGAAACAGTGCATGCTCATGATCTTCGAGTACCAGTGCCTGGACCAAATTGTACTTGGTAAAGCTACTAGTCCCACAGTGACATGCAAAGATGAGGACAAGTATGATGAGCGCAATCGGGAAGTGGTCATGCTCATCAAGTTGCTAGTCACTGAAGACATGCTTCTAGAAGTGCAGTTTGGCTAGACAACTGTGGAGATTTGGACTCACTTGAAGAATCTCCATGAACAGTCAGACAAGGGTAGAGCGTTCTTTCTAAAGGACATGTTTTCCATTATGAAGACGCTAAGGTGTCTTTGTAGGAGTATCTTATGAAGATAAAGGATATTCACAAGTAGCTACAGGCTATTGGTCACAAGATGGAAGAAGAGGATAAGCTGGTTATTATGTTGAAAAGCTTACCATGATCCTACAAGGACTGCATTGAGATTCTCAACATGAAGTCTACCAATGTTGATTTGAAGTTTGATGAATTGTGCAATAAGCTCCTGCATCAAGACAGGTGGAAACGACAGTTTGAGAGTAACCAAACACCTATTGTGAAACAAACATTTATTGCCAAAGCCAATGACAAAGGCAAAGGCAAAGGCAAGTCTGTTTAGCAAAAGGTCAAAGCAAATATGAGGAAAGTTTCAAGAAGGTAATCAAATGTTTTTATTGTGGTAAACTTGGTCATATGAAGAATCAATGCAGGAAGTGGTTGGCTGATGAAAACTTCATCCAGGGAGGGTGTTAGCAGAAGGTCCATATTGCAGAGCATATTGAGCAAAAGGAGTCTACCTTCTACTCGTCTATGGCTAAAAGACTAATACACTGTGTCAAAACATTTGCCTGGTACATCGATTCTGGAGCTTCTTGACACTTTACACGTAGAAGAGATTGGTTCATGGATTACGCACCATGCTTTGATTCAATGATCTTTGACGGAGGTGAAGAGTATACAGTTGTGGGCAAGGGCAATATTCATATTACATTTGGTGGGAGAAATCTTGTATTTCTCAATGTATACTATGTTTCGAGCATGAAGCTCAATCTGCTCTCAGTGAGTCAGATTATGTGCAATCATCCAAAGTTAGATATCATCTTCAATACACACAAGTATCATATTGTTGACAAAGAGTCCAAGACTACAATTGCTATTGGCCTCAAAGATCATGGATTATCTTGCCTTATTGATATTGGAGAGTCTTAGGAAGTTGCAATGGTTGCAAAGAGTTCATCCATTAGTTCTCTTTGGCATCAATGATATGTTCACCTCAACATATCCTCTCTTAGTTGTCTTGGGAGAATTTGGTGAATGGATTACTTGAGATTCAATCACAAACACATGGCATTTGGGAGCTTGCCAGGTAGGGAAGTAACATCACACTCCCTTCTCATATGGAGACCCTTGGAGAGCATCCAAAGTCTTACAGTTGGTTCATGTGGATGTTTGTGGACCAATGAATATTGCATTGGTCACTGGTGCTAGGTATTTTCTTATGTTTGTAGATGATTTCAGTTGGAAAATGTGGGTGTTTATCCTAAAGGCAAAATCAAATGTGTTTAATGAATTTCAGAAGTTCAAAACATTAGTTGAAAAAGAGTCAGGATGTCAAATCATAACTCGTAGGTTAGATAATGGGGGGAATTCTGTTCCAATGACATCTTTGATATTTTGTGCTAAAAATGGTATTAAGTGTCAGCTTACCACACCCTACACCCCTCAACAAAACAATGTTGTTGAGAGGAGGAACCATACTATTACGGAAATGGCCTAGTATATGTTGGAGCATAGACATGTCCCTAAGAAGTTTTGGGCAGAAGTAGTGTATATTGCAATGTACCTTCTGGATCAGTCTCTCACACAAGTCGTCAAGAAGAAGAGTTTAGAGGAAGCATGGTTTGGGAGGAAGCCAAATATTAGTCACCTGAAGGTTTTTGGTTCAACATTATATGCTTGGATTCTAGATGCAAAGAGGACCAAGTTGGATTCCAAAAAGTTAGAAGTTGATGATTATAGGCTATAATGACAATCATAAAGCCTATTGGCTAATTGATGTGGAGATTGATCATCTCAAATTCAGTAGAGATGTGGTTTTTGATGAAGAAGGTGGGCCCTTCCCTTTATGCTCTCTTCTCCTATCCAAATTCCTGAAGATCGACCTATGAAGAAAATAAATTTGGGTGTTAGGCTCCCATTTGCTCCACCTTAAGAGAGGGGTTATGAAGATTCTGAACCTGAACTAGTGGAATCTCCTAGGCATGGCATTATACCACCAAATTTCCCTCAGGATAACTTGGATCACCAATTAGTATCCAAATGATTCCATTCTAGGCAGCCCAAGTCATGATGTTGATCCTGATTTGGAAGATGGTTCTATTCTCCAGCCTAAGTGGTGGGAAAACTTATCGGTGATGTTCGAGATGATGAACTTGTTGAGGGTAGATCATCCAAAGGCAAGAGCAAGAACATAGTCAATTTTGCTCTTTATTTCAACATTCAAAGTGTTTATGAGCCCTAGACTTATTTAGAGGCAAAAGGTTACTTGAATGGGAAGGCTACGGAAGTCGAGTATCATAGTCTTTTGAAGGACATTGCTTGGATTTTATCAAATCTTCCACCAAGGGAGAAACCTATTGGCTGCAAATGGGTCTATAAAGTGAAGTACAAAGTTGATGGAACTCCTGATAAGTACAAAGCTCGGTTGGTGGCTAAGTGCTTCTTGCAGAAAGGTGTTGACTATGAGGAGACTGTTGCTCCTACAACAAAGGTGAGCACCATCTGATTGGATTTGGGCATTGCAACACAATGTGGTTGTACAATCCATCAAATGGACTTCAAGAGTGCCTTCCTAAATGGTGATTTGGAGGAAGTTAATATGTTGAAGCCTCTAGGTTTCAAAGTTGCAGGTAAAGAGCACCAGGTATGCAGATTGGTCAAGGCTCTTTATGGCCTCAAGCAGGCCCTCGGGGCTTGGTACATCAAAATTGATAATTATTTGGTTGTATAGGGTTTTCACAGATTTCCCTCAGATCCAAACTTTTATGTCAAAAGAACTGCTAATGACATCATTTTTCTTGTCATCTGTGTTGATTTTATTATCATTAGTGGTAATTGGGCAAAGTTGCTTGACTAGATCAAATTGAATTTGTGTCAGGCATTTGATATGACTAATTTGAGACTTTTAGATTATTGTTTTAGTGTAGAGGTTTGGTAGACAAGTGGCAACATTTTCATTTCTCAGTTGAAGTATGCTAGGAGTTTACTAGATTTTTCAGGATGGCTGATTGCAAGCCTTCATCTACACCTATGGAGAAAGGGTTGAAACTATCAACCAAATCAAATTCACACCAATTTACCTCTTTGCCTATGTTTCATGAATTTTCAATCAAGTTGGTGTGAATAATCAAAGGAAAAGTGAAGTTTGAATTCAAGATGATCAAGTGAGAAACATGGAGTTTATGATGATAGGTGAGGGTTGGAGATGAACCTATACTTAATCGTTCTTGACAAACAAATAACAAAATGTTGTGTTTAACTTGGGTGCCATTTCGATCAACCTTCAAGATGTCAAGTTTGAACCAATACAAAATTCAACATCCAAGTGGTCAACAACAAGAGGCAAGTAAGGCAAGTTCCAGGCAACAATGAAAGAAAAATTTAAGGTTATCTTGTCCAATCTCAAAGAGATTTCCGAAAATCATAACGTAATCTTGCCCAATCCTCATGTAAACTCTGCCATGCTCTACAATGCATCAGCCCAACACACATTATTTCCACTCCTCGATACTATGTCTTAACTCAATTTGCATGAAATTTTCGAAAATCATTAAAGGCATTTGCCCAATCAACATGAGATTTCTGCTCCAAGGTTGTCTTTGTCCAATCAACATGCAATTTCCAATAATGGCCATCATGTCTTAGCCCAATGCACAAATGATTTTTGCTCCAAGATGTCTTCACACCTACCTCTTGTGATTTCTAAAACTCATCTTAGAACCTATGTTACCCCAAGTTTTCGGGACGAGGGGATAGGGAAACGGGTTTCTGGGACGATTTTTTTTGGCTGGAGCATGTGACGACTATATATATATATAATATAATATAAATCTAAATTTTCAAATATATTCATGAATTTTAGAATTACATAACATTGTCACATTCATCATAACAACATAATTTTAAATTATCAATTCCATTCATCAAATCAACATAGAACATAGCATCAAATTGATTCATCATCTAAGAGTATTAAAGTCTAAGAATAGTAACATAGGATGACATCAAATGAATCAAATGAGAGAATGAATCTACTTCTGGGTATTGAACGAATAGATCTGCCATAGTTGGGTGATATGTTTAGACTTTAGAGCCCTTGCTTGTGGTTTTTGGAGAAGAATTGAATTTATTGTGCCAAATAGTTCGTAGATAGGTAGCGGCCATCTTGTCTGGGCAGTAATCAGCTACAACAGTGTATTTCTAGGCACTTATTGCTGCTATCAGAGCATTATCAAAGCTGGAAACGATCTGAGTATTCCTCAACCCAGCGGCAGTAATTTCCAGGTCTGCGATATGAATATCAAACAAAAGTCTAATTTACAATCATTTTTCAGGTTTGGTTTGTTGAACAAAAGTTTGAATTTTCAGTAATAGTTGGATGCTAAGTTTGTAATGACTTCCAAAAATATAAACGTTCAACTAATGTTATGTTAAACATAACATATTTTATTATTTTAATGACTTCCAACGCGTGGGGCCCACAAATGGGCAAAAAATTGCCATTTATTAATGTTTTTTTGAATTAAATTTTTTTTTGAAATCGGAAACTTCAAGTTGTCCCCGAGATGGACAGGAAATGGTTATGTAGTCCCCGAGACGGTTAACGCCAGTTGGAAATGCGTTGACCATTTCCAAAGTTTTGGGGACACGTTTCTGATTTTCCTGCCTGGGTGGGGACGGCTTGGAAACATTTCTGGCTGCCCCCAAGTTCCTAAAACAAGGACGGTTTCCAAAACTTGGGGCTTAGGGCACAACTAGTGAAAGTCCACGACTAGAAGGAACCTTGGGGTTGTCTCATTTGATCACACAATCCATATATATTGTGTAGCATATGAGCTTCCTTGTTCAAGAGAGAGTTGGAGATTTGGTGTTTCATTTAGAATACTAGGTATTCGATTTTGTATGTTGTAGTGGCATAAAAATCACATCAACAGGTAGCTCTCTCCTTGACTGAAGCGGAATATTGAGGAACTGTTAAAGCAACCTGCGAGGCAGTATGGCTATGGAGGATGCTTTCTGACACGAAAATGTCTCAAGCAAGACCTTCAACCTTATTTTGTGACAATGAAGGGGTGCTAAAATTGGACAAGAATACAATCTTCTATGAGCGAACTAGATATGTCGAGCTTCATTGTCATTTCATTAGAAAGCTTGTTGTAGATGGAATTGTGATGCTATAGTATGTTTCAATTGAGGACCAGACTACAGATATCCTCACCAAGTCTCTAAGCTCGGACAAGTTTGTAAAATTTAGGGGGCAGCTTGGTGTAGTTGATAACTTGATATAATGACCATTAAGGGAGGGTATTAGATTAATATTAGTATATTTCTTATTTAATGGTCACTTAATGTAATTTAGTTAATATAGCTAGTTTCTTTTTCTGCATTCTGTTCACAATTATTTTGTTTAGAAGACATGCAATTGCACAACACACTTCCAAGCATTTTTTGAAATGAGAGAGAGAGAGAGAGAGAGGTGGCAGATTAGTTTGTTTTCTTTGAATGTTGGAACTTCCAAAGAAAACTATTTACATGTGAAAATAGTAAGTTTGTTCATAAACTAATCTTCAAGGGTTTGAGTTAAGCTTTTTATTTTACAAAGGAGCTTCAGCTTCTAATTTGATAAAAGATTTTACCTTACATGCTAGTCTGTTTTGTGTTGTCCTGAAAAGAATGGATTAAAACCCTAATATTGTAAATATCTTTGAGTTGGCAACACTATATAATTACTTTTGCATTGCAGATTCATTCTGGTTTCCCAAGGAATCTTATTGTTGAATATGAGTTGTCTGAAGTTTTTTAGTATATTGCTGGGAGGATTTGTGTGGTGTGCAGTTTATGTGGCAGTGGCCTTTATTTGTCCAATTCCATTGCTCCACAACAGATTTGCTTTTGTTCTCTTTCACTGAGATAAATTCATGAAATATCAAGAATGGGATATGCACAACTTGTCATTGGGCCTGCAGGCAGTGGAAAGGTAAGTTACTTCCAATTTGTTGTTATTTTCTGTTAAGGGTAAGGTTATTTACTTCTATTGATGCATTAAAATGAAAAAGACTTAGAAACATTAGGTTTCCACAGTCCATTACAATTGTGTTTGAAGCTTTTGGATTAAATTGTATATTGCTTTTTTACATCAATGTTTCAGATCACACTGATCCATTATCAGCATTCATTTTCCCTTATCATCCCTTTGGTGGACCACATAATGTGATGCAAAATGCTAATGTAAAAGCACTAAAGGGTTTTATTCAAAAGCTTCAAACACACATTGTTGTAATTTTACCAGTTACTGGAGTTGTTTAGGCATTATGTTCTGATGATAGACATTTCTTATCACTTATTTGTAGGCATATCTATGATTTTGCAGTTTTAATTTATATTGAGCTCTAAATACATGCTTCTTTGAGTTTGATTTATTGGTGATGTGCTTGGTTTAACTTACCAAGATTTTCTTTCTGTAGTCAACATATTGCAACAACCTACATCAGCACTGTGAAAGTATTGGTCGGACAGTGAACATTGTGAACCTTGATCCAGCTGCAGAAAATTTTGATTATCCAGTTTCTATAGGTAGGAGCTTATGTTTTGCAACATAAAGTAATATATGTGAATGGTATTGACGTTGTATTTGAGTGCTTGTTTAAGTGATGGGCATGCTTTGAGGGTTTTCTATGAATGCTTGAGAAACTTTAGTTTTTGTCGAAAGTTGTAGCAAAGTTTTTGATTGTTACTGAAATTGTGGATTCACTTTATGTTCGGCAGATATTAGGGATCTGATTTCTTTGGAAGATGTAATGGAGGAGCTGAATCTAGGTCCAAATGGAGGCCTTGTCTACTGTATGGAGTATCCCAAAAGATTGTTTAATGCATAGCTACTTTGAAATGGACACTGTATAATCTCAACTCTGTTAATCATACTTTAGTTTTAAGGTTTATAATCTATACAATAATAAATGAGGAAGAATGAAGGAATGAGATAAATAGAAAAGAAAGAGGGAATAATTTAGGGTTTACCTCTTTACCCATTTTACATACTTGAATCTCTGTTGAAGAGAAGCAATTCATTCTAATATTCTATCATCTCCTTCTGTGCACACAATCACGACAAATCGAATTTCTAATGGAAAGAAGGAACCCTTTAATTTTCTATTAATTCCTTCTATGTACAATCACTAAAAATCAAGTTGTATCTAACCCTTGCACATGAAGAATCAGCTCCTTAAAGTAAAAAAGGAAATTGAATGGGTGTTACTGAAAAATGAAATGGGCAAGTGAAGAGTATAAAAGGTCATTTGAGTGTTTTGAGGCCTAAGTAGCCTTTTACTACTTAGTATTTGTTTTTTCGATTTTAAAAATGTTTGCTGACTGTTTTTTTCCTCTCTCTCTCTCTCTCTCACACACACACACACACACAGAGAGGATTTGATGAGGCAATATTCTCCAGTCTCAATCTTGGACTTGCATACTTATGATTTTTTGCTCTGTCTCATTGACCCACCCATGTACCCAATTTGTGGTTTCTCACTTGGAATTGCGGTGCTGCTATGCACTAACCTTAACATGTTCATGCCAACAGCATTTCCAGTAATCTCCTTTGGATCTGTATAAAATATAATGCAGGTGACTTCTAACCATTTCCTTTCCGCAAAATGCATGATTAAGTTCATTGATGATTTGAAAAACAGAGTTCATCAAAGTGTGGCAGTGAACTTAAATGTTTTGTTTAAATATTGGAAATGCAAATGTAACTGGGTTAAAACTCCTTGGTCTACTTTTTGTCCTCGACCCTTTGGGGAAAATTCTGAAAATCAAATTTGAAATGCATTCTTAGCAACCTGTTTGGCTATTTTTGCATTGAGTTAGAATCTATTTACTAGGAGGCATCCCTCAGACATTAATCAACTACCGTCTTTTGCCAAACTCACTATACAGTGTAGGAATCAGAATATTTGTACGTCTTTCTATATTTTTAGTGACCTAATCATTTCATTTTTCTTCATAGTAGCAGCAGCCATAGGGACCATTGCTTGAAAATGTTGTTATGGCTTAATTTTTGGCTTCTTGGATGCGACTAATATTATTATCTTTGAAAAATCGATTGCTGTCAATATAAATTGGTGTAACCAAAATGCCTGACGTTTTTTCTTACTCTCAAGGTCAACTCTTACCTTTTACTTTTAGCTACTTAAAAGTTTAGTATGCCTTAATTATAAGTTTGTAAACAAAGGGAGTGGTTCTAATCTATTGTTGACCTTAAGATTGACAATATTCTGAATTCCAGTAATTCCTCATGACCACTTTAAGCCACATCTTGTTTTTTCATCTGAAATGTCTATTAAGTGGATCTTTCCAGGTCTATACTTGAGCTTGTTTGTGGAATCATGTTCCTAAGCTCAAATAGTGCCAGTTTATTTTCAGCCGACTGATGCCGATAGCAGTGATCTCCCCCCAATAAGATCAAGTGTTTCCTTCTCTATCCCAAAAAGTTTGAAAGACTGTACAAAGTAGGTTCATTTATATTTTGTTTTAATGAGCAATGTGTTCCAGACATTCCTGAGTATATAGAAAGACACATTAGTATCTCAGAGTCATGTCATACCCTTATTGTTGGTTCTCAAACTTTCAATGGGATTTCTCTTGAAATAATCTTGCATGCCAACTTCCTTTAGGCTTTATGAATAGCACATCATGAAAACTGAAAGAAGCGTCGTCCTGAACATTTGTGCACAATATTAAAGGACATAATATAACACATATAGAAGTAGCGTTGACCAATGTTTGCCAGGAAGTGTTCCTACGATTGCTTTAACCATCCATTTTACCTTAAAGAATGACCTCCTGTCATTAGTAATATTTAGATGTACTGCTGCCACTTTTCTCACAGGAACATTCTGAGAATCAATTTCATTTTGTTATATTCTGCCTTAGGATTAAGGATATACTAAGTGTTAGGAAATCAGATCTTGAGAATATAATTTACCTTTTATATGTGCTGATAAAATGAATGTTCTGATATATCAATACACTGTGATACTTTTATATTTATTCTGAATATACTATACAGTATGCTGTGACCGCAGGTAATAATAGCAATGAACACTTTTTACTGATTGTATTTTCCTGCGATCACAACATACATATATCTATATGCTGATGATCAAAGAACAGCAAGCAATGTGTCTCTTCATTAATGAGAGGGCATGTCCCATGGTCGCTGGTTACATTAGTACTAGCGACTGTTAACAACAGTCGCTAGCATTAATGTAAGCAGCAACTTTCATTAGTGTAGTCGGCTGTCTTAATAACAATGTTTAGTGCCGTTCATTCATTCGACATAATAGTTGATGCTAATAATTATGATAGTCATCAAACATAGTTCGATTCAATATTAATGTAATATCATAATATTGTATTATGCTATTATCATTATTATATTATAAATATAATAATGATAATATAATAATAACAATATAAATTACAACTCTTAATTATTAACAATGTATAGTATTATAAATTACTATGTTATTATCATTATTATATTTCATCAATATAATAATGATAATAAGATAATAATAATATAATCACAATTCTTATAGCATAATCATTGTATACTATAATATATATATATATATATATATATATATATAATACGAATGAAGCTATACCTTAACACTAAGGGTATTATTCACTTTATGGTTTATTCATATTGGATCTATACTACGAAATGGCTATTTTTGCAGCATACATGATTATATGTAATGTAGTTAGATTTAGAGATTTGGGATTTTCACTGGTAAACATAATATCAGTATCTAGCTGTGGAAAGCGTTTTTGATTCCAACATTATGTGTCTTGTTTAAGATCCCCTCTTCAGGAAGTTAAAAAAATCAAAGATATCAGTACTTTTTTATATCTGTTTCTGAACTGAGTGGATCAATCTGACAGGAGGTTACTGCAACATTTTCCATTGAAGCTGGCAAAATCTGTGATCTCCTGAGGACATGTTAATCCCATGGGTTTCTTTGGTATCATATATGCAATTAGTTTGAGTCTTGACTATAGATAAAATACAAACATGGCTGTAATATTGTGTTTATATAAGCTGATAGTTGGTTATACAAGACATGATATTTTAGCATTTAGGACCATTTCAAGTTAGGTGTATTGTCATGCTCTTCTGGTTAATTATTGTTGTCTTGACTCTGAAAGACACCTCAAGGAGAATCTAGATGATTGGCTCGCAGAGCAATTGGAAGGTTATTTAGATGATGATTATCTTGTTTTTGACTGTCCAGGTGAGTTCAAAACAGTTGTGTTTCAGAAGATATTTATTATTTTTTCCTTTATCATGATTGTAGAACATGCTAAATGGTACTTACGTCTTCAAATTCTGTGAACCCAAGTTTTACCTCAACCATTTTTCCTGTTTCTAATTTGAGTTTCAAAATTTTGCTTCTCTTTGATCCAGGTCAAATAGAGCTTTATTCACATGTTCCTGTATTTCGAACTTTTGTTGATCAACTCAAGCGTTGGAACTACAATGTTTGTGCTGTATATTTGCTTGATTCACAGGTTTGCTGTATATCATATTGATTGACTCTCTGTTTTTGTCTTTTATAATTGTCTTTTGGTTTTCCTTTTTAATATATTAGTTTACTGATTCAACCTGTTTAGTTTTTGTTGTAATGGTTATTATTGCTTGCTCCCTATCTTGTGAATACTGATAAACATCATTCTGCAGTTTGTTTCAGACATAACAAAGTACCTAAGTGGTTGCATGGCATCCCTTTCAGCAATGATTCAACTTGAACTGCCTCATGTTAATATCCTGACAAAAATGGATCTTGTTAAGAACAAGAAAGAGATTGAAAAGTATATATGTTTGGATTTTTTGATAGTTGCTATGGTTTTCTATAATCCTTACAGAATAGCTATTCACACTATACACAGATGCATATGAATGATTCTTTCCTGTAAGTTTCCTTGGATCTTACAATTTACACCATTTTTATTTGTTAATTAGGTTTCTTGATCCAGATACAAGGTTATTGTTGTCAGACCTCAATCAACACATGGCTCCACGCTTTGCAAAATTAAACAGGTCACTGGCAGAACTGGTGAGTTAATATAATTGCAATAAATTTCATGAAAGAAATTAGGTGAGTTGAGCCATGTAAGGTTATCAGATTTTCTCTGAGTATGATACGTAGGTTCCTCTCATCTAATTCAACTGTTAGGCCATTTCAGAGTGGCATCAAGAGAAAATTGGCTGTATTTGTGGCCAGGTCTGCTTGTACATAGGTCTGTGTTTACGTGCATGCGCTGATATTTTTTTACAAATATTGCATAATGCATGTTACCGTTCTCAGTCAGTCCATCATAAGAAGATAACACACTTATCAGATATCAAAAGATTATCAATATTCTACTTTTTGATAGGTGAAGACTAAATTATAAATAGATTTGTAGCTTTTAATTTATGTTGCAAGAGCAAGGTGGATGTGGCAAAATACTGAAGTATGTTAGTATGTGTGGCTGACTCAATTGGTTTGTAGGTATAGAAATATATATCTAACAAGAGTACATATTCATGAATTTGGTTCCACATGAATGGTAGTGTTCTATACCACATAATCATCCCGCTCTTTTTATATTTCATTGTGTGTATCAGTCAATGATGGCCTGGTTAGCTTCTGTAGTCATATTATTTATGCTGCAAGAGTACCTTTGTTCTAAAATAATTGTTTGCTATTGAACTTTATTGTTCTATGGCCAATACCCGCCTCTAGTCATTATATAAACTTGGACTGGAAAAAATAAGTATCATAATGTTCTTAAGGCTTAATATAAAGTTGAGGATGCAACCAAATGTTTTCTTGTATGATCTAAAGACTCACCTCTCCATTGCTGTTCATGTAATGGTAATTGTATATTTAATAATGAAAACGGAGTTACATTATATAGGCAATTACATTATGATGTTTCTAAACGAAACAAACATAAATAGAAGACAAAATTATAAACTATCTAAAACTAAGTAAGATGACCATTAAAGAAACATTACAATATTTTAATACCCTCCCTTAATGGTCATTGTTCTAACTACCTCATCTGTAGATCTTTTGGTCACAAATGCATAGAAGGTTGCCCCCTTCTCTTCAGAATGCTTTGCAAAATGAGCCTGCTGCTGATACCTTCCTTGAATCTACAAAACTTCTAGAAATGAGCAAGATAACCAAAATCTTTCCAACTGGATGTTGGGTAAACAAAACTGCTCCTCCTTGTAGCTAGAGACATCGAGTTCAGCTTCTAAAACTGAAACCACGATTTTGAGGAAAATAGACATGATTTTGTTCAAAAAATTGGCAAATTTTTTTGCAGATGAGCACTACAACCCAAAACAGACTGCAAGATACCACAATTTTTGTGGAAAAAATCGCCAAACCCTTGATGTGATGGTGAGAATACCCACAAAAAACTGCTTGATTTTTGAGAAAAATCAGGAAACCCAAGAGTAATTTTTTTGAGGGAAAAATTATTAAACCTTATAGCAATTTTTGGAGGAAAAAATTATAAAACCTAGAACGATTTTAAGGAGAAAATAAAAAATACTAGACATGATTTCTGAAAAAAATTGGTAAAAACCAGACATGATTTTGAGGAGAAAAATTGATCAAAACCCATAAAATAATTTTTTAGGAAAAAATTATAAAACTCAAACACTGAAAGTTTGAAACATTAGCCTTGATTTTCTGTAAAAAAATTAGAAAACTCTCTTGAAGAGAAAGATCCCCTGATTTTTGTATGAAAAAATAGGCAAAAAATGAAAAAATATGATTACGATTTTTGAGGAAAAATTGAGCAAAACCATTGTACAACATGATTTTTGTGGAACAAATCGTACAAAATTCACAATAAGTTTTTTAGAAAAAATTATTAAACCCTAGAATATTTTTTTGTGGAAAAAAACTATAAAATCGTAGACTATTTTATAAGGAGAAAAATTATAAAACCCTAACATGATTTTTTTAGGAAAAGGCAAAAACAACCTAGAAAATGCAGAGCTGCCATAAATTTGTTGACAAACCCTCAAGCAAAGGCACCATGATTCGCAGGAGGAAACCTACACATAGAATTGTGGGCACATAAGGCTTTGGGGAGCCTTCACAAGCCTCAAAATGACACAAAAAAATGGCTTGAATCTCATATAATGCAGAAAAATGGCCAAAAAGAGCATTTGAATCAGTATGAAAACTCAGGAGAAACCCTCAAGCGGATAAAAACATTGTTGTGAGGAAGGAAGCCGATGCAAAATAGAGGAAATCATGGTGATTTCAAAGGAGCCAAAATACTTTCATGCAACACATATATAGAAGAAAATGCTCAGATTTGAGACGCAATAGTAGAAATTAGGCGACACAAGAAAACATGGCCTCCTTCCTAAAAAAGTGTAGCAGCGCATGGAAACCAAAGACCACGAGCTAGAATTAACAAATGCGATTTTTATAGAAGAATAGATGTGCAATTTGGAATAATCCAAGGCCCAAAATTGCCCACAAAACTTTAAAAAAAATCTTTGAATAAACACCAATATTTTTTTACATTAAAAAATTGAAAAAAATTCCAAGTAGTTGGCTACGAATTTTAAAAAAAATAAATCACAAAACTCTAGAAAACCCCATCAACTTGCTCTAATACCATGTAATGGTAATTGTATTTTTTGAAAAAGGGAGTTGCATTATATAGGCAATTACATTATGATGTTTCTTAACTAAGCAAACGTAAACAAAAGACAAAATTAGAAATTACCTAAAACTAACTAAGATGACCATTAAAGAAACATTACAATACTTTAATAGTTCCTCCCCACATTCCCTAAGAATTGCATATTAAGCATTTTTGTTGTCATAAACCTTGGAAAAGTCATGTATTGCCCTCCCTAATCAATCTATATATGTTTGGATTGGAACAAGTAATTGTTAATCCTAACCGGTTACTGAGAGGGGGGGTGAATCATTAAATTCAATTTCTTGTAATCTTTTTCTGTTTCTTATTCCTGTTAATACTGAAAATATAAAGAATGCTTAAACAATCATAAACAAAAATCACATGCACATACCAACACAAGATATATATGTGGAAACCCTCGGTTAGAAGGAAAAAACCACGGTGGGACAGAACCCACGAAACTTCACTAGTGCGGTAATAAAGTTGCCCGGTTAAAGGGTTACAAAACACTGGTTAGAATGCTACCCAGTAAAGGGATTTGAAAGAGATCGGTTAAGATCTTGACCCTGTAAGGAGTCGCCTTGTCAAAGGACTTAAAACATCAACAAAGATGTCACCCGGTGAAGGGATTTATACAATAGAACCTGTCAGGGTTCACCCTGATTAAGGGATTTAAATGTGCTTCACACAATAAAAGAAATGATCTTCCTTGACACTTTATCTGTCGATCAGATCATACCTGTTCACTCCTTGCTCTGCTTGGCTGTTGAATCTTTCTCTCTTTCACTCTCGGTGACTGTATCCCTTCTCAGAAGACTTTGCTCTTTTGCTCTGCTCTCTCTGCACTCTTAATTTTTAACGCCTTTAATGCATGATGACTTGTATTTATAAGATTTTTCTTATTATTACACCAAATGGTGCTGCCAAGCTGTAACTCATAAAAAACTGCTGTTATGAAAAACAATCCAAAAATCTCGCATGCAGAACTCTTGATCAAAAAGCTCGCAAATAGATCTTTAGTTTACCTCGAAATGCTCGCAGAAAAAAAATAACTCCAGCTCTTCTCAAAAATGCTCCGCAAAATCCGGATCGGATTATAAAGCACTAACTGGTAAATTTGCAATTTTGAAAGCAAATCGGTGTGCAACTTGTTGAGTCATCTGCCTCCTGTTGTGTTCTACTAGATCGATTGGACAAGACCAGACCGATATTAATGTGACCGGTTAAGGTACACTGTTTACCTAGTAAGTCTACCGGTTCACCACTGCTACTCTAAACTTGATTACCGGTGTGTTTGATGTTTGCCAATGAAGACAACTAAGCTTTATGCCAACAATCTTCCCCTTTGGTATTGGTGGCAAAACACATCATAACACATATACTCCCTGTTGAGTATCATCCTATCAACTGATTCTTCCCTTGTAGACTTGCTCTACTGTATTCTGTTGTATCTAGTCTCTACTCTTCTGTCATTTGACTAGTCCCTTTCAGTATCTTCCCCTTTCTCTCCCAACAGTAATCTTCCCCTTTTTGCCTCCAAGGGACAAAGGGTGTGAACACCTCATAACTGTAGCCTGTTGAAGATATCCTTGTAGATCTTCCTGGCGGAAACTAGGAACTGTTTCCATTCAATTATGACTTGATCTAGGGTATATTTCATAACTTGAAGAGAGACAATTAGGTTTTCTATATCCTCAATTGTCTTATAGTCTGTTTGCTGCCTATGACAAACTAAGTTTTACACATGATACTGAAGGAATTGCTAGTAAATAACAAATGCAACACGATTCAGAGAACTGTTGTGTGCTTTATTAATATATTCCAGTACATCCAGTGCGATCATAGCATCACAATATCTTCTGTGTCCATCCTCCGAGAGGGTATATAAACTACCCGAAGGGGCATGACCGAAACGTTGTGACATAATTGTTTACCTCTCAGCCACTAACGACCGAGGCTAACATAACACTTAATTAACATATTAACCCGTAGACTCAAGTATCCGACAACATCATCCCCCCTAAAAACAAGTCTCCGACAACGTACAAAATGGGAATGATACAAAATTGAGTACACAACAGAAAGTACTATTCAGAAGCAGGAGGGGGCGTAGGAAGCATCCCTGAAGAAGATGGTGCTGACGTTGCTGCTTGGGAAGCGATATGGCCCGCAACTTGTACACCTGACCAGTCCGCACCCGTAAGTCACGCTCTGCTACCATTTTCATCTCCAAAGCCGTCTTTACCATTCCTGTCGCCTCCAAGACCGCCTTCTCCTTTGCATCAACGTTCTCCAGAGCACTGACAAGGCGAGTCTCCAACAGAGCCTTCTCGGTACGCTCGACCTCCAACTGTGCTCGAAGTGCCTCTAACTCGTTCGCCATACTGCTCCTCTCGACTACCCATGACTCCTTAACCAATGTCTCCTCTACTGCTGTAAGGTGTGTGGCTATCTCCTCCCTAGCTGTCACTGCTGCCTTCCTCGTAGCCTCATGTACGGAAGAGACGTGCTCAATGCGCTGGAGAGTAAAATATCCCTCACGGAATGCCTGCTCTACCTCGCGCAGTAGGGCATGAATCCTAATCTCCCCCACTGTCTCTCGGAGAGCCCAATCCTCCAACATGGCCAGAGACTCTGTGGTAGGCCATCCTCTCGACTCAAAGTAGTCGACAAATGCAATCGGATGTCCCACCCGTACGAAAGTCATGAGGCGCTCCAATTCCTCTATGACCTCCTCCTGGGCCTGTAACTCTGTTGAGGCTATGACCCGTTCGGCTCCTGCGGCTACGTCCGCCAAATACTGCTCTAACACACTCCTCCTGGACCCTCTCGCTGGCTCCTCCCTAGGCTCGCCAACCGACTCTCGCAGCTGCTCCTCACTAACCTCGTGTTGCTGTCCCTGTGTCAAAGCCTGCCTCTCAGGTACATCCTCCATCTCCACCTCCTGTTTATCCAGTGAAATCACAGAGTCGAGGTCTACTATCTCTGGGTGGATAGCCATCGCTCGCTGTGGTGAAAGAAGGCTAGGTGCTGCTGGTGCCATCGGGGCCATCTTAAATTGACTTAGCCAAGTCATCATTGAGGCCTCTGCATCACTGCTCTCCACTGGTAACTCCCTCGGCGGTTCCTCTAGCACCCCTGGGCCCACTCTCACAATGGCCTCCGTCCCGACTACCTCGAGAGTGACCTGAGACTCACTCTCTGTCCGTGGCAGCTCCAACTCTTCTTTCGGAGGTACGGCTCTGGCCTCCACAATCCCCTCCATAGATTGGTCCTCCGCCAACCCAACTCCTAAGGGCACCGCAACTGCCTCCCCACTCGATAGCGTCATATCAACTGGAGCTCTCAACTCTCCAAACCCAGGTACCGAGACTGAGTCCAAAGTGGTACTGGGTGGTACTGATGGTAGCACGAAGACTGCAATTGAAGTGTTTGGCAGCGTGAACAAAATTTGACCTGGGGCCACTTTGAAGGACGGAGTGGGTATCTCCATACCTATTATGTCTGAGTCTCTTGTAGCTCCTCCCATTGTCGCACTCTCGCTTGCGCTTTCGAGTCCTCGCTAGTATCCTCTCGGCCGCTATTTGCATTGTCTCCTGACTTCGAGAGTACTTGGCGCTTCCTTTTCGACCCTGCCTGTATCCCTCCTGTGTCGAGATGGCGCCAATGGAAGATAGGGGGCTCGCCTGTGGCTATGCTGGCTGGCTTCATCCTCAACTTGTCAAGTGGAATCTTCTCTCTGGTGGCGTTGAGAAACAAGCCTATGGCGTAGTGGGGCATGTAAAACATCTGGTGCTGAAGCGTCATGAACTCATACATCCTCTCGGCCAGGATGGATGCCCGGTCATACATGGTTCCGTTCCTGAGTCCATTCATGAAAATAAGGTGTGCCAGGGCAATGTCGGAAGCCCTACTCGAGCCTGTGAGCCTGCTCTTGATAATATCCATGATGCATCGCCAATCTCTGGGAGCCACGAATGACTTCTTTATTCCGTGATTCTTTGAGGATGCTCCCGCTACAGACTCAAATTCTCTCAGAGTTAGATTTCTTGAAACTAAATTGATATATTTTTCCTTGTCCTCTCGAGACATTTTCCGAGGCTTCATGTCTATCTTTTTTCCTTACCTGCTAGGTATACCGAAAACCCTCTAAATTTCGACTGTTGTAAATTTAATCTGAATATCTATCCCAAAATATTTGAGTGTTAGTCCTACCGAATCTGTCAAACGTGTCTATCATGCCACGCATAAGTCCTTCATATTCTTTAATAGGAAAGAGAGGCATTTGAATTGCCCAATGTACTTGTGCCTTACGTAGCTGTCCCCTTAAAAAGTCTGTCTGGAGTCTTCCCACCAAGTCCGACACTCAAAACTGTTCAGCCCTTCAAATGCCACATTTTTCCATGTAGTTTCCTCCTGGTTTTGTTGTGTCTATGGTTGCACCCGTGGATGAATTTTTTTATTGCTGCTATCCATACTTCCAACGATTCGGACTCCTGACGGCAAAACCCTTGTGCCCTTGTCTCTGGCAATGCTGCTGCTTGCTGGTGTTGAAGTGTGCAACTGTTTCTTCTAGTCTTTTTTCTATTGCTAAGACCCCATGCTAAAAAACTTCTTGCCGGCAATAACTACCTATATGTAGTTTTTTCTTTTTTTTTAAAAAAAAAATGCTTCCTACGTCCATCCATGCTCCTGTGTTTAGTATGCTTCTCTCTTTTTTCTACCTTTCTCAGCTACGTTTTTACTTTTCCTAACACTCCATTCTCCAATGATCCTTTCCCGCCGTACGGTGGTCGTACGATACCAAACACTTTATTCTTTGCACGTGTGGGGGACTGTACGGTCTTTATGCCATGCGCTTCCAAGAATGAGGAAGGTCGTACGATCTTTTTTTGTGTTTTATCTCCTTTTTGCACCGTATGGTGCTTTGCGAATTTTCTTGGCTTTATGCTGTATGATGATTTGGCCGTACAATCGTTAAGTGCCGTACAGTCAAACATCGTATGAATGGTTTATGTCCTTTGTTCTTTTTTTCTGTTTTGCTTTTGCGCCGTATGACCGTACGGTGTCAGTTTTTTTTTTAAAATTTCTTTTTTCGCCTAAGTGGTGTTGTCTCCACGGGTTTCCTCTCCGTTCATCCCTCTCGTAGTAAATTTTCAATTTCGAGCCATTGACTGGATCTGTTATCACCTGTCCGTCTAGCGTCCACAGTTTAATGGCTCCATTATCGTTGACTTTGCGCACCTTGTAAGGCCCCAACCATTTGACTTTAAATTTCTCGGGCTTAATTTCATTGCGTCCGTTATACTTCAATACCAGTTGTCCGGGTGCAAATCTTGTTCTCTTTAAGTGCTTGTCATGCCACACCTTCCGTCGTTGTGCTACCTCAGTCACCCACTGTGCCGTGAGACGCCGTTCATCCAGTTTGTTGAGATTATGGAGTCTCTCCCTCAGACTCTCCATATCTCCCAATTTATTCTCAATGGCAATCCTGAGACTTGGTACCATGAATTCGGCTGGCACGACAGCTTCATGTCCGTACATCAGCTGAAAGGGTGTGTGTCCTTTGGTGACCTTGTAAGTGGTGCGATACGCCCACAACACGGATGGCAAGCGTTCCTCCCAATCCTCCTTTTCGATCTTGCATGACTTGTATATTATTGAGACCAGTGTTTTTTTGGTGGCTTCAGCCTGGTCATTTGCTCTCGGATAGTAGGGGCTTGAAAGAGAATGGAAAATCTTGAATTTCGTGGTGAGTAGCTTTATCACGTGGTTGACAAAATGGCCCCCTCCATCGCTCGTAATCTGGATGGGTATGCCGTAGCGTGTGATTATTTGTTGGTATATAAATTTTGCCGTACTCAAGGCGGAATTATCTGAGAGGGTGCGTGCCTCAACCCATTTCGTGAGGTATTCCGTCGCTACAACAATGTACCTACACCGCCGCGCTCTACTTGCCTTGAGTGGCCCCACGAAGTCGAGTCCCCATCGTTCGAATAATTCTTGTGCATTGGATGGGTTCAAGGGCATGAAGTTTCTCTTGAGAGGTTTCCCTGCTCTCTGACTGATATCACAACTCACCACCCATTCCCTCGCGTCATTGTAGATTGTTGGCCACCATAATCTTGCTAATATTTTTTGAGCCATCATATCTGGTCCCATGTGTCTTCCTGCAGGACCTTCATGTGCTTCTTGTAGTACTCCCAAGACTTCTTCCTCCATAACGCATCGACGGACTTGGTTGGGTCCCATTTTGTATAGTAGTCCATTAATGAGCTGGAACGTTTTACTTCGTAATACCAACTTCCTTCTCCCACTCGGCTGCATCTCCTGCGAGAACTGCTCTGATGAGAGGTACTCTCCGATACTTGTGTACCATGCTGGTAGCACTGCGATTCTGAATAAATGTGTGTCAGGAAAGTCATCATTGACGCCTTCAGGAGGTTCGCCGGACTTGATTCTTGAGAGGTGATCTGCACAGACATGGCTCTTTCCGGGCCCGCACTATAATGCTGAATGTGAACTCTTGTAACAGGAGTAACCATCTACTCACCTGCCCTTGAATTATTGGCTTGTTGACTAGATACATCAGCTCCTGGTGGTCAACATAAAAGACAATGGAGTCGCTCGCAAATAATGCCGAAACTTGTGTACGACGTAGACCATTCCGAGTGCTTCCCTCTCTGTAGTGCTATAATTTTTTTCCACTTTTGACAAAAGTTTGCTTGCAAAGTAAATAGGATGGTCTAGCCCATGGTTTCCTATTTGTGCTAAAGTTGCCCCGATGGCAAAATTCAATGCGTCCACATGGACATGGAATTCTTTGTCCCAGGTAGGGTACGCAAGGATTGGTGCGGCTACTAGTCTTGCCTTTAGCTCTTCGAATGCCTTCTCCTGTTCTGCTGCCCATGTGTAGGGTTCTCCTTTCCGAGTCAGGCTGTCTAGTGGGTATGACACTTGGGCAAAATTTTTGATGAATCGCCTGTAGTACCCAATGTGTCCCAAGAATGACTTGACCCTAGTTACGTCCGTTGGGGGTTCCATTTCCAAAATTACCTGTACCTTGTCTGGGTCTTCTTTAATCCCGCTTTACATACGTTGTGTCCCAGTAGTTTCCCTTGGGGCACATAAATCTGCATTTTTTGGGGTTGAGTGCTAATCTAGCCCATCGGCACCTCTCCATACACTCTCCGAGGGATACCATGTGCGTGTTTTCGGCATTGAAAATGGACCAATCATCAAGGAAGGCTTTGAAATTCCCGACAGACATCTTGTCGAAAATTTGCAGAATGATTCTTTGGAATGTTGCCGGAGCGTTATGAAGTCCGAAGGGCATTCAGTTGTATGCATACACTCTGTCTTCCACTATGAAGGTTGTTTTCAGTTTATCTTCTTCCACGATGGATATGTGGATGTACCCAAAAAATCCATCCATGAACGAGTAAATCTCGTGTCCTTCCACTTTCTATAAAATGCTATCCGTGAAAGGGATTGGAAACAGATCTTTGATTGTAACTACATTTAAACACCTAAAGTCCACACATATTCTGATTTGGCTGGTGTCCTTTTTTAACGAAATCACGATCGGGGACACCCACTCGCTTGTCTGCACCCAAAATATGATGCCTGCCTCGAGCATCCTCTCGATTTCTTCATTGACACGGGCTGCATAATTTTTATTCATTCTGTATGGACGTTTTCGTACGGGTACAACTTCTACCAGTGGAATTCGGTGAACACATAGTTCCGGTGGTACCCCCCTTTAAGTCTTTATAGGTCCAGGTGAATACATCTTTGTTTTCCATGAAGATTTTAAATGTAGCTGCCTTCAGAATGGGGCTCCAATCATCTCCTATAAAAATATTCTTTGGGTTGGTCTCGTCTCCCAAATTCATGGTCTTCACTGAAGGCTCTTCATATTTGATTTGTTTCTTTTTGTCAAATTGGTGTGTAGGGGTTTCCAGTATGCGAAGCTCTCCCTCTTTATACTCTTCGTACTATGATGGAAAGGTAGGCTTTTCCTCTCCATCTATTTGCAGCATGTTGCAGTGGATCAATTCATAATCTTCCATCTGCCAATGGAAGAGCCCATTTAATGAGTCCATGTCATCTTCGGAATACCCCTCTATTTCCAAGATTCCTTCCTCGTTCGGCTCCATCCACTACTTCCCTTGGTCCATTTCTTCCTCTCCTTCGGACTTGGATGATGACGCCATGTCTTCGCTCACCATCTGTGTTCGTAGGTCAATTATGAATTTTCGATCACCCTTTTCCATTGAAAGAGTATTCCTCTTCTAGTCGTGGTTCACCCTTGCCTCCACCAACCAGCCTCTCCCCAAGATAGCATCGTAGCCTTTTTTCTTTAATGGTATCACTACAAAATCCAGAACAAAGGGTTGTGTCCCGATCATAACCCGCTGTGCCATGAGAGTCCCGATGGGTTTAATACCGTGTTGATTGGTGCCCATGAGTTGGAATGTTGGTGGCCACAACGTAGGTTGTCCCAATCACCACCATGTTTCCTTCGGGAGCACGTTGACACTGGAACCTCCGTCCACAATGGTGTCTGTCAAAATGGTTTCGAGAATGCCCATTTCTACCACCGCTGGGTGTCTTCCCGTGTTCACTGCGAGTAACATGGGGTCTTCTGTTGTTATGAGAGGGTTTTCTCCTTCATCGTGGGTTCCCTTCGCCTTTGGTCCACTTGATGCCTTCGGAGATGATGTCACACTTAATAAAGTCGTTCTCAATTGTGGCATAGCCATAAGGAGGTCTTTCAACTTGATGGGAATTTTTGCTTGCAACACCTACCGTATGATGTTTTGTTCCGGTTGACCCCTTAGGGAGGTACTGGCGGTGTCATTTGTTTCCCTTCTTTCGGTCATCATTTCCTTCTCGATGTCTGCCTTCGCTTCTTGCATTCTCCTTTTCTCAACTTTGGGATTCGAGTAGGTAGCATTCTTTGCCTGCGCTCGAGTGATGACCAAAATCTCCTCTCAATTGCCTTCAATGTTCAAGAGATTCACTCCTGGCTTAGGACACTTCGCGTCGTCGTGGTCTCTTGAACACCACCTGCATAGAAACTGCGGTACTTCTCCCCTCGTGGTCTATTGCAAAGTGCCCCCACTGGCTACAAGTACGACATTGTATCATTGGCCGTCCGCTCGTATCATACTGGATGCGGCTACGACCCCTGTTGTTATTGTTGTTGTTACCATTGTTTCCACATCTTCCTCCGCGCCGGTTATTCTTGAAACCGCTGGATGATGCTGTATTGGTGTTTGTGTTTGTGGCCTCCGCAGTTGAGGTAGATGCTTTCTGCGTCATTAGTATCTGTTGAGGCCCTCTGGTCTTCATATTGTATGGACATTCCTTGGTGGAATGCTCGACAATTTGGCAGATATCGCAAAATTGTTTTTTCAAGCAGGAGCCCTTTGTGTGACCCTCTTTCTTGTAGTTCGTACACCACAAGTCCCCTTCGTCACTTCTTGTGGGGGTGCTCTTCATTGTCTTGAACTCCTCCATCATTCGAAGCATGTCTTTCTGGAGGGCTTCTATTTTCTTGCCCGATTCTTCACTACTAGTCTCTCCGTCAGAGTCATCATCTAATGATTTATTCTTCTTTTTCTTTGCAGTTTTGTTTTTGCTCTCGAGGTCCATTGCTCGATTGTATGCCTCATTATATGATGACGGAGGCACTATCTTCATTTTTCTCTTGAGGGCAGGCTTGAGGCCCTCAATGAACCATCTTTTCTTCAGTTCGTCCCCTGGTGGGCTCTCCATCTTCCCACCAGTTCTTTAAGTCTCCGTCCGTATCCACGAACTGTCTCTTCCTTTGCTTGTTTCGTGTTCTAGATTTCCATTACTATTTCGTTGTCATCTTTGAGTAGCTGAAATTCCTCATGTAATTCTTTCTTTAGATTTGTCCATACGGCTACCTTTGTTGGATCAATATCCGAATACCAATCAATGGCCACGCCTCTCAGGGTCGCTGGGAATTGCCTCACCCAGTCATCTTGATCTGTGACCTCGATGGCTGTCCAGATTGTCTCACAAGTTTTGCAATGTCGTACAGGATCTTCTTTCCTGTTGCCCAAAAATTTGGGTAGCTTTTGTTTTTTCCTTGCCATGGTGGTTGGCGTAAGTGCTGGTTGTGTTGGTGGTATAGTCGGCTCATTTGGTATTGTGGGGTGTGTTGACACCGCAGGCTGTGTCGGTACCATCGATGGTGTCCCGTTACTCAAAGTGTTTTGTGTCCCTTCACTTGGTGTCTCTGAACCACTAGGAGTGTCTGAGCCTGGCAAGATGCCTTGATCCCTGTGCCCCTCGGTCACTTCAATACTCGTGGCGGCATTGGTATCCTCTGCTTCTTTGCCCTTGGCCTCTTCTCTCTCCCTCCTTCGGGCCTCCCTTGCCTCCATATGTGGAGTTAAGGTTAGGTTTCTAAGCAAACTTGTAGTCTCTTCAATGAAATCCTCCCAATTCCCTTCTCCGACGGCCTCACCGTCAGCCTCCTCTAATCGTCCTTCAGCTATCCTCCGGAGTCTTTGCCTTCTCTCAGCCTGTTGCTGCAACAACAAGTTTCTCCTAATAGCCTCCCCTTCTTCTACTTCCTTTTTCTTATTCCTATCTTAATTCAATTGATTTGGCATAAATATTTTATTTATTTCTCCACAAGAAGTAACAACACATGATAGAAAATCAAAGAACACTTTATATTTATTCAGACTTTTTCCATACTACATATCTTTAGGACATAGTCATGACAATGTGTTCTCTTTATTCATTCTCTCTTCCAGGTTTATTTTATATTTCTCTTCCGACGGGATTCATCTCGTTCTTCTTCCTCTCTCTGGCGGTAGTACTCGCTCAGAATGTCTTGCCGCCTGGCCTCACGGTGTACCTCCTCACACCGATTTTGAGGGGGCTAGGAATGTTTGCGCCAACAACTTTGGAAGATGAGACAACAAATGGTTCACTGCACGATTCACGTGAAGGGCATCCCACACCGCACCTTTTGGTACTTCCTCTCGCTCTGCTTCCCTTCGGACGTTTGTCTTGACGGATGCCTGCAATAGTGTAGCGAAGTTGTTGGTTAATGCATGTTCTCTTTCGAAGAGTTCCTCGTTTTGGTTCTCCTCGTCTTGGTTGCTCTCTATTGGCTGACCCATTGTTTCCCTTTCGCCATTCATGCTTTGTTATTGTTGCCCGGAATCCTTTAAAGGCAACATCGCCAAATGTTTGCTGCCTATGACAAACTAAGTTTTACACATGATATTGAAGGAATTGCTAGTAAATAACAAATGCAACACGATTCAAAGAACTGTCATATGCTTTATTAATATATTCCAGTACATGTAGTGAAATCATAGCATCACAATATCTTCGTGGTCCATCCTCCGAGAGGGTATATAAACTACCCGAAGGGGCACGACCGAAATGTCGTGACATCACTGTTTACCTCTCGGCCACTAACGACTGGGGCTAACATAACACTTAATTAATATATTAACCCGTACATTCAAGTATCCCGACAACATAGTCTGGTTCATTGAGAAGTATTTCAGCATCATTTGCTGCTTTCTACATCAGATCAAAAGTTGGAGCTATGAATAGCTGAAATCCAATGAGATCTTGGATTCTCTTTGTGTTTTCCTTAGATGCCTTTCTCAATGTGAAAGCTAAACTGGTTAGCTCACGACTATACTTTGTCGCAGAAGAGGTCTTAGCATTGAACTGTGAAGTTTTCTCTTTTAGGTCTTCTGTTGCTCGTTTGGTTCTTTCTATTATATCCTTCACAAAATCTTCAAAGTTTGAAGTTTTTGTTATTATCCTCCCAGCATCTTGTACTTGTTGCTTCAGTTCCTCGGTTCTGGTAGCCACGGTTGCTTTGAGGTCTTCAATCTTGTCATGAAGAATATTTATTCGCTTTTGTTCATAATGATCAATTGCTACAGTTTCTGGATCTGCTATATCTTCTCAATCGTTTGTGCTAGAATTTCTAGCTGATCAATTATGGGTGGTTCTTCATCTATATCAGCATCAGGTGCAAAATTGTACAAAATATTTTTAACACTTGTGAGAACCATGTCCTATTTTCTCTTGGTGAGCTGCTTTAGCTGTCTTGTTGACATTTTGCTGATGTCTATCAAAGTGTCATCGGTTGGTGAAGTGTCAATTTTCCCTTTCTTGGATTCAGGGTCTGCTGCAAAAGATAGCTTTCTTTTTGATGAAGATGAGCTTGGTACATCTACTGGTTGTTTCTGTCTGATGTCCTTTTCTGGCTCTTCTTCAACTAGCTTCTTTGCTTCCTCCATTAGTTCTTGTTGAGGTTCTTCTTGTTGTTCCTCTTCTGGTTGTTGCTCTTCTTTTGGTTGCTTTTCTTCTTGCTCTTCGACAACCTGTTGATCAACCTTGACCATCTCTGCTTTTTCAATGTCTTTTTCTTCAGTCATCCTAACTGATGATTCCCCTATTACTTGTTCCATTGGTCTGAGTGGTGTATCCTGTACACCTATTGGGATCTTCTCACTGGTTTTGTCCTGTTCACTGGTTGTGAACTGTTCACCGGTTGTGTCATGATCTCTGATATTGTCCTTCTCATTCGTTGTATCCTTGTCCCCGGTTTTGTCTTTGTCACCGGTTGTTTCTTGAATACCGGTTGTGTCTTGTTCACCGGTTGTGAACTGTTTAGGTGGGAACATTTTCTTTACCTGTTCACCTTGTGAAGTATCCTGAGGACCTTTTGATTGAGGTGTTTCAGTAGATACCTTTTCTAATGCAAGTTTCTCTTGCCCGTTTGCTGGAGTGTTGAAGTCATAATTTTTCCATAGTTGAACTGTTTCTTCATACACTTCTTTTTCTTGACTATTTATAATTTTGGCCACTCTGTCTCTTGGTCCGCTGGGGTAAACTTAGTATTGCACGGACATAATAAATAGTCTTTCATTAATATATCAGAGAATATATCAGATAGTAATAATATATTAGAGAATAATAAATACTTTCATTAATCATTCTAGACTGGCAAGTACATTCACATAATAATCCATAATGATAATACAAATAATATCTTGTTCACCCGTAGGTGGTACATATTTATCTACCCGAAGGGGTGTGACCAAACGTCACCACCCAACCCAACTACCCTTCGGTAATAACTAATTACCGTCGGAACAACATAACTAATACCCGACATATAATAAGGTAGTCTTTCCGGCTAACATCATCCCCCCCAAAAAGAAATTCGTCTTCGGCGACTCACAACAAAAAGGAGATGAAATACACCACATAGAATAAGAAAATCACTGAGAAGAAGGGGCGGAGGGGCGTCCTTGAAAAAGCTGAAGTGCCGCCCTCCCCATCAATGCTACTGCCAGTAGGTCTTTTTCCAGCACTTCACATTTCTCCCGTGCCTGCACCAAACTTGTTTCCAAAACATACTTTTCAGCTGTAGCCTCCGCTAACTCTTGTTCAAACAATACTATCTTCCGAGCCAATCTAACCTCGATAGCCACCCTTGCTGCCTTCTCCGCTGCCAACTCCTGGGTACGCTGATCCAAGTGTTGCTCTATTGCCTCCAACTGGGTGGTCAGCTCCTCCCGAGCTCTCTATGCATCCACCAAGACAGCCTCATGTCCAGCCAACACTTACTCTGAGTGCCTCAAAGCGTAGTACCCCTCTCGAAAGGCTTGCTCCAGTGCTCTCTCCACCTCCGACATGCAAACAGTCCATGCTTGTAGTAGCTTCGGGTCTCATCAACTGGTCACACTTCCCAAAGGTTGATAACTGACTAATTTCCTCCTGCCATTTTCGATGCCCCAACTCACAATTGTGGTGTACCTCAAATAGACGATGGGGGTCTAGGGGGCAACGCCCCCAGCGGGGTCGAGGGGCAGCGGCCCCGTGGGGTCTTGGGGCAGAGCCCCAGGCGCACACACCAAGGACATTAGACCAAATTAGCACCCTCAAACCCACACAAAAGTCCATGGAACACACCATTTTTGTGATTTTCTTCCAATCCCATACTCTTTCTGCCAACCGCTTATGTTTTCTTCACTATTTGCTTATATCCTTCCCTTCGGCACAATACGTTATGCACTGCGAACTGTTTTTATTTGTTGTCGTTTTTTTTTTAGAACCTTCTCCCTGCTGCAAGTCCTTGTTCTTATTTATTTTCCCTTTTCCCTACCGTACGAATTGTAAAAATAGTCTTCACCAAACTTGAGGCTGTACTTTAAACTGTACGAACTTATGTTTTAACGTTTTGTATGCCGTACGACAACTCTCGCTTCTCCCTTGCGTGCCCTCTTTGATGTTGTACGGTAACTTGGAAATCCTCTGGCTCAACGTGCAATCACTAAAATCATTGCCTTTGCTATACACCGTACGGTGTGTTTATATGCTGCGTGACCGTACGATCTGAGCCTTGTGACTCCTGCACGCGTCGCCTCTCTTCTCCGTACGGTGGGGGTGTGTGGCTTTATGAGCCGTATGACCTCTTTGTTTTCTACCCGTGAGCGTTTGCCTTGGTCACCGTACGGTGGCCACTTTATTTTCTCTTCCTTTGATGTTGCCATACGGTGGCTTGATGTTACCATCGGTGGACATGCCACTGTTCGGTGGGCATGCCACCGTTCGGTGACATGTTCCACTGTTCGGTGGGCATGCCACCGTTCGGTGACATGTTCCACCGTTCGGTGAGCATGCCACCGTTCGGTGGGGTCCACCACCGTTCGGTGCTTTTCTTTTGTTTTTTTTTGCCTACCATACGGCCGTTCGGCCATTAGTCGTACGGTTTTTTTATTATAAATTTTTAATTTTATTATCCTACCGTACGTTCATGCATAGCCGTACGAGTATTTTTCCAATTTACTGGCAGATGCTTCTCTGGTTGCCCGTACGTACGGCTCTCGGGTCACCTGCTTGAGCACTCGAGTCCCTTTCCATCCTCTCCTCTCATGTGCTTTGTCCTTTCTCTCGGGTCCATCCTCTCTAGGTAAGGTTTCAATTTGGACCCGTTGATGCCCTCAGTTATCTCCAGTCCATCGAGAGTCCACAACTTGACAGCCCTGTCGTAGCCGACTTCCCGAAATGTTCCTCGCTTAATCTCATTGTCCAGCCGTTCCCTCAAGCTTTCCCTGTGGCCGAGTCTATTTTCAATGGCCATCCAAAGGCTTGGAACCATAAATTCTACAGGGACCATGGCCTCTTGCCCGTACATAAGAAGGAGAATAAAGATTTTGAAGGCTGCGGTCTTCCACACAAGATTCCAGTCATCTCCCATGACGATGGTTTTCAGATTTTTCTCATCCCCGAGGTTTATTTCTTTCAACTTTGCTTCTTTGTACGGGATGGGTTCCTCCTTCTGAAACTCATGGGCAAGGCTCTCTTTCATCCGGGCTTCCCCTTCTCGGTATGCTGTATATTCCAGAGGGAACTCACTCTGGGCTTCCTCAATCTTCAATATGTTGCAGGACGGTAGAAATAACTCATAATCGCCCATTTGCCAGTGGAATAGACCGTCCATTGAATCTGTATCATCCTCCACTTTTAGTATCCCTTCGGCATTGGGCTCCATGGTTTCTTCCCCTCCGTCTATTCCGTCATTTGATTCCGAATCAGAGGAGGATGCCATCTCTTCTCCGACCATCTGCGTTGTGAGGTCTATCACAAACTTCCTTCCCCCTTTTTCAAATGACAGGATGTTTATTTTCCAATTATGATTGGCTCTGGCAGTCACCAGCCACCCCCTCCCTAGGATGGCATCATACCCCTTCTGCTTCAGGGGAATTACTACGAAGTCGAGGATGAATGGTTGGGTCCCGATGGTTACCTATTGTGCCATCAGGGTTCCAAGGGGCTTGATGCCATGCTGGTCGGCCCCGAGTAGGTTGAAGGTCAGTGGCCACAGTGTTGGTTTCCCCAAGCTCTTCCAGGTTTCCTCCGCTAGGACGTTCGCCCTAGATCCACCGTCAACGATCATGTTCGTGAGGATGGTACCGAAGATACCCATCTCCACCACTGTAGGGTTCCGCCCATTATTTATTGATAACATCATGGGGTCGGCTGTGGAGCCGTCGGGAACCTCCGTCCGTTCAACCGTGCTCGCTGGAATGTTTTGGCCTAGGAATAGGGCCGTTTTCAAATGTGGCATTGTTTCCAGAAGGTCCTTGACCTTTGCCGGTATCTCTAGTTGCATCATCTGCCTTAAGATATTTTGTTCGGCCATGGCTCGGGTAGAAGTGCCGGTGTCGATGGAATCCCTTCGGTCCTGCATACCTTTCTCGATCTCGGCCTTCGCCTCGAGCACCCTTTGTTTTTCCGTCAGAGGGTGAGGATATGTGGCCTTCTTGGTCTGCCTGCGTGTGATTTCTAGGACCTTCTCTGCGCCTCCTCGTTCCATGTCCAGGATGTTGCAGCTAGACTTCGGATAGTTAGCGTCCTCGTGGTCCCCCGGTCCGCACCACCGACACAGTTTTTGTGGAGTGGTAGCCTCTGTCTAGCAGTCACGGGCAAAATGTCCCCATTGATTACAACTTCTACACTGTATCATAGGTCTCCCCTTCACATCATACTGGATCTGCGACCAATTATTGTTGTTCTCATTATTGCCTCTGCCTCCCCATTGGTTGTTTCTGTAACTGCCGGATGATGCAACATTTTGGTGACCGCCGGCTCTAGATGTGGAGGGTTGCTCTTGGGTGAAGAGCACTTGTTGATTCCTCGCCCTCAGGTTGTAGGGACATTCTTTGATGGAATGTCCCGCTATCTGACAGATGTCGCAAAAGGCTTTCTTGGGACAACAACCTTTCGTGTGGCCTGCTTCTTTGCAGTCTGTGCACCACACGGTGTCTTCCTCTGTTTTGCTCGAGCCTCCCTTGGTGGCCTTTAGTTCCTTCATCATCCTCTCCAGATCTTTCTGTATGGCAAGCACTTTCTTACTTGATTCGCCCTCGTTGCTCTCCGCCTCCGATTCATCATCCGAAGACTTAGTCTTCCTGGAGGTCTTACACTCGCTGTCCAAATCCATTGCACGGTTGTACGTGTTGCTGTACGACGTGGGCGGGACAATTTTCATTTTCTTCCAAAGGGAAGCTTTTAGTCCCTCCAGGAACCACCTTTTCTTGAGTTCGTCTGCCGGGGCTGACTCCATCTTCCCGAGGAGTTCCTTCAATCGTTGTTCGTAGGCATGGACAGACTCACTCTTCGTTTGCTTGGTATTGTAAATCTCAGCTAGAATCTCATTGTCATCCCTTAACAATTGAAATTCTGTGTGGAACGCTTTTTTCACATTGTCCCATGTCATCATGCCAGTTTTATCGACATCTGAATACCAGTCGATGGCTCCTTCCCTTAATGTTGCAGGGAACTGGCGGATCCATTTGTCCTGGTCGGTAACCCCGTTGGCAGCCCATATAGTTTCACACATTCAGCAATGCCGAATAGGATCCTCCTTTGCTTGGCCCGTAAACTTGGGCAGTTTTTGTTTACTTGTCGCCATGGTTACTTTTCTAGGTGCCGACTGTGTGTGCAACACCGATTGTGTTACAGGCTGGGATGGTATTGTCGGCGTTGGTACCCCGGAAATGTTCTGTACCGTAGCGCTTGATGTCCCCGAACTACTGGAATTGTCCAAGCTTGGTGGGCTACTGTGATCCCCGTGCCCCCTATCACTTCAACACTCTCAGCGGCAGCGGTATCCTGGGCCTCCCTCCGTGCGGCTTCCTCTTCTTCCTTCCTTCGGGCTTCTCTTGCTTCCGTTTGTGGGGTTAAGGTTAAGGACCCGAACAAGCTCCTTGTTTCCTCCAGGCGGTCCTCGTCACTTCTTCCAGCCTCCCGGTTAGATTCCTCCAGACGCTCGCCTTCACTTACTCCCTTCAGTAGTCCTTCAGCACATCTTTTGAATCTCTCCCTTCGCTCGGTTTGCTGTTGTGCGAGTACGGCTTGTCTGGCGGCTTGTTCCTCCTTGAATTCCTTCTTTAGATTTCTATTTTTATTCAATTGATTAGGCATAAAGTTTATGCAATGATTCTGTCCTCATTCGTCCTCACATTGATATTCTCCTCCAATGGTATTCCCATCCGTCCACTCATTCCGTCACTTGCTAGATTCGTTTGGCAACGGCGCCAAATGTTTGCCTGCTGGGGTAAACTTAGTATTGCATAGACATAATACAGGAAATCTAATAAACATAGAATATATCAGAGAATAATAAATACTTTCATTAATCATTCCAGATTGGCAAGTACATTCACATAATAATCCATAATGATAATACAAATAATATCTCGTTCACCCATAGGTGGTACATATTTATCTACCCGAAGGGGTGTGACCAAACGTCACCGCCCAACCCAACTACCCTTCGGTAATAACTAATTACCATCGGAACAACATAACTAATACCCGACATATAATAAGGTAGTCTTTCCGGCTAACATACTTCTGCTTCCAACAAAATCTTGATTGGTTCTTCATCAAGACCTGGTTCAACCTTTTCTAGAACTTCCCTTAAGATCTTATTATTCTTTGCTAATATGTCTCTCCATTTTGTCAGTAGCCTTTTTTTAGTTCAGCTGGGAAGAGGGGCATGTAGTCCTTTGGTCCCTGGTTGAAATCAAGAAAGCTATCTAACAGAGCTAGTTCTATCTTATCTTTATCATCAGTGCCTAAGGCACTGAACCATTTAGCAGCATTGCTAACTTTTCCAAAATCTAATATCTCATCAACATTACCGGTTTTAGCTTTACCTTTTTCTAGAGATGCAAGGATAGTTGGTGGAGTAAGATCACCATCGGTGTCTTCAGTGATGTCAACAATGACCGGTTTTGTTGCTGGCTTGGGTTGGATCGGTGACTCAACGCCCAAAATGCCTTTCCCTCTACTAGTGTCGTTTTTAGGTTGTATCAAGGTCTTCCGACATTTGGCTTCAGCTTGATGTTGCTGCTCCAGAACGGTTGTCCAGATTGCAACCCCTTCATCATGAACCGCATCAACTTCTCCTATTAGTACTTGACCAATCCTCTTCGTGATTTTAAAGCTTTGTTTATATAGTTCTGCTTGATCGATTGCCTCTTGCAGGCTCAAGTGGCTCTGCACTTCCAACAGTGCCTTTATCCTCAACTCTTTCTCCTTTGATATTGAAGATTTCCATCTTTCTTCAATAATCTCTTGTAACACTGCAGGTACTGAGCCATGAATTTCAGTAGGCGTTCTCTTAAACTTATGTAAATTGTATACTACATCTTCTATTTTCCTCTTGTCTTCATCACTTGCCAGAGTGTATCTTTGATCAACGGTTCCTATTCTACCTATTGTCATTATTCCTTCATCGGATTCATCAATGGTTTGTTTTACAGCCTTTGGTACCTCCTTCTGTATTGGTTTCCTGGTCTTCCTTCTTCTTATATAGATGGTAGTTTGTTTTGTCTCAGTTTCTTCTAGGTCCTCACCTTGTGACTGCTCGGTTGTAACCGACTGCGCCTTCTTCTTTTGAAATTTTGGTTCTTGCACAGTTGCCCTCCTTTTCCTTGGTGTAGGAGACTGTTTAACAATTACCTTCTTTGCTGCCTTTGAAGGTGCATTTTTCTTCAGATTTGCACTTATCTCATCATAAGTGCCGAACCGGTTGTCTGAGAGATCTAGGTTACTCTCTTGAAGTGCCTCAGCTTAAGCTTTGACAGTCTTGGATGAAATCTCATAACCAAGTTCCAGTGCAAACTCAGTTTTTGTCTCAACAACTTGAATGATTGTAATGTCCCTATTTTTCAGACTATTGGGATTAGCTTGGTTTGGCAACCCTCGCAAGTTAATCAGGCGATCAGAGGGGGTTAGATTGCGGAGCCAATGTTGGGATTCCATTTTGGAGGTTCAGTTTATCAGGTCTGCTCTTCGTTCGGGTCAATTTGGTCGACTTACTTTCTAGTGAGTGGTATTTTGGGTATGGCCAGGATTAGCAGGGTGTCTGCACGGAGTGTTAGATGTTTCGGGATCGAGTTTCAGGGAATCTCCAGTTTGAGAGACTTACTATTTATAGTAAGTCTATTTTTGGCAGTTGGCTATTTGTGGCAGTTGGTTATTTCTGGCAGGGCAGCTGAAGTTTGAGGCTCTGATGTTAGAATTGTGTTTGCGTAGTTAGTGGGGTTCAGAGGCTTTTAATTTTTAAAGTTATCGTTATTAAATTAAATTATTTTAATTTAATAACTTTGTTGCTTTATAACTTAATGTTATAAAATGAAGTTATGATTAAAAACGCTTTTTAAGTTAAAAAAGTGAAATTGAAGCTTTTTCCGAAAAAGCTATATACAATTCGAAAAAGCACTTTCATTTACTGATTGATGATTTGATAATTTGTTTGTGAGAGAATTTTGCTTGGCTTGGAAACGTTAGGGTTTGAGCTTGGTCTTCTTCCAGGAGAGCTCATTTTGTTTCTGAATCATAATTCAGTGCTGTTGTATGCTAGATTTATTAGAGGTTTAATTTGTAGGCAAATCGATTTATTCTCCTGGGTTTCGGCTTGTTTTCTTGTTGAGGATTGGTGTGACATATTCAATTTAGTTTGCTGAGGAGTTACAAGAGGAAATCGGATAATGTAGATTGAAGGTTTTGATTTGTGTTTTGAGAAATGATATATTCTCAAGAAATTCGCTCTTTGTGGTTGGATTGAATGCCAACGTATTGAACTGCAGCTTTCAGACTTTTTGGATTGGTATTTTACGATGCCGGATTTATTAGGTCTTCATATGCCTATTGATTTTCGATTTGATGATATTGGAGGAAGTTCAAACAATGGTGAAATAAGGGTTTGAAGATCACATTAGCAATCAAATTGCAGCCTGCGTTTTGGACCAGAATCGTACGAACATCAGCATGAGCCGTACGTTCTTCCTTCAGCCTAGCCGTACGGTTATTTTCCAGCTTGGCCGTACGAACCAGCAGTGTGTTGCAAGTGCGTGAGGGTTTTAGAGTAGTGCGCTTGAATTATTGAGTAACATGAATGCCAAAGGGAAGAGGCATCATCCTGCGTTCATCTGGGAAGGAAGAAATGGGCTTGCGTGAGTAATTAATTCTGAAGTTTTACAATCTGCAGCCAGCATAATAAATGAGGTGCAAATCAAATTCAATTTGATTATTGCAAATGATAAAAAATTGAATGTGTAAATGTTTTACTCTGAGACTGAATTCAATTCACTTAAATTTATCTTAATATTATTGATCAATGTTAAAGTTTGATGCTTTGAGGAATTTTATATTTAAGAAAAAAAAGAAACAAGTATTCATTTTATCAAATTTCTTTAGAAAATCAATGTTGCAATATTGAGAGCCAAAGAGGTTCTTCACTGTGATACAATGATCGGTGCTTACAAGGAAGCAAACATCATCTTTGTACTCATCTACTATTGCAGATGGAATTCTTTCCCTTTGATGCATTCTGAGTTGATAATCTTCAAAGTAATTAGTCATTACTTTGTTAAACCGATTTCCTAGACTGTTAACCATTTCGCCTATTTGGACCATAACCGGTCTGTCTGTTAACCAAGAAACCTTACCCACTCCTGGAAACAATTTCTGGTAGAAGAAGAGACATACCATCAGTGTCCCATATTTCAGGAATTTCCTTCTTGACCATACTGAGCTTCTTCAGGTTCTCAAAGATTTGGCTCCTTAGCATAGTGCAAATGTCGTATTGAGTGCTGTCGTGCATAATCCACCTGGTATGTTGCTGAGATTGCTAGATTGATAAACCTTGTAACCAATTATAGCAACAACAAATTGGACACCTTTGTCTTTAATGTTAGTCACAGTCATCATACAATTGTCATACTTCGACTTGGTGAGTCGAGTGACTTTGATGTTAGCAATTGTTCTTAGGGTAAGAGCTTCCCCTGTGGCATTGAACCCGGTTACTCTACTTAGATCTTCCTTTGTTATTGGAGTAACAACGCCTTTTGCTAACCACATTCCTGGATCGTGTACTCGACTAAGTACTAACCGAATCCAGTCGAGATGAAACACCGTTGGGTATTTGACCCCATTGGTCAATCCAGCTGCCTCTAGTCGCATGTATTTCGCCTCGAGTGTTCCATCTTCGCAGATCCCTGGATATTCGCTCTGTATGTATGTTTCTCCCTATTCTTCTTGTTTGCTGTAGATGAACGCAGTTACGTCTTTAGGCAACAACACGCCGTCAGGAATTGATGATAGGGCTCCAGCCATATCATTCGACTTGTTTTGCACTGACATGATTTCATACTCTGGTTGCTCGTGTTGTTTGATGTCGATTAGGTTTACTACAGATGATGATTCCATTTCGTTAGATAGGTAATACACAAAAAGCTCTTGACAAGTTCACGGAATACGTAAAGCAAAGATCGCGAATCATAGCAAGAAAGATTACTCAAGCTTTTAAAACAATAATTACAAAATGCAAAGTAAAGTGAAATGAGTAATCGACTTTCTCTTTTATACGCTCATGTTGTAATGGTAATTAGCAAACGGTAACTTTTGTTAACGGTTACTGTATTAATTACCCTTACCTAACCTTACCTTTATCAATTGGTTCACCGACGCTTTACCTGTTTACCACAACACCCTCGGTTGAAACATCGACCGTGTTATATCAGCTTATCCATTTGACTAGTTCTTTGGTGTAAGACAAGTGTGTTCTTCTCGGTTCCAACCTTGACTAAGTGAGAATAAATCTCACCAGTTGCTCCGGGGATAGTAGCATTTCTACCTGTTCCCCCTTAAGCCCTTTTGGCTTAATTTGTTGAAGAGATATCACCATCGGTGGATGATGACTTTGTCTTTGATTTCTCTCCTTTAGAGCTCTGTCCCCTTTTTGGACCATATCTTCTTTACTTCCCTGTTGGTCTTTTCAGTGGTGTTTCCCTTTTGATTGGAAGTCACACTCCTCTTGACCGGTTTAGCTGGGCCTTTTCCTTTGTTCATTGACCGATTCCTACAGTCTTTGGCCAGATGCCCAATCTTGTTACAGTTGTAACAAGTCATTCTGGTTCCTCTCCATGGATTTACCCTTTTTCTTTGTCCATGGGTGAGTGGCATTCGGTGTTCCTATGCCTGGATGGTCCATAGGTAGTACACATACATGTGCCCTAATTAGCATTCTTGTTATGGAATACCGGTCTTGGTGGAGATTTGAATGCCATGGTTGTAGACCTGCATTCTTCAACCTTGTGTCCAAATTTATTGCAGGCATAACAATAACCTTTGAAGCTTCCCCTGCTTCCATTGGACACATTGTTTGATTGTGACCTACATTGAAAGATCCTGTGACCATACTTATAACAATTATTGCAGTAACTGTTAGTGGTGAAAGGTTTCACCGGTGCATTCCTGCAGTCATTAGATTTATGACCCAGTTTGCCACAATGTTTGCAAGAGGGTTTGAAGATTCTTTTACCTTTGTCTCCGGTTGGTTTCTTCTTGTCCTTTTTGCTTTCCTTGACTTCAGAGGACTCACCGGTTTCCTTGTTGCTTTGACCGATGTACCCAAGTCCTGTGGGATCCTTGTGCCTTCTTTGAGCTTTCAGTTGCTCATCCAGCTTCTCAGAACTCTCATTGTACTTTCTGAGTTCTCATTCCTCTCCTCAAGAGTTTTCAGTTGTGCTTTAAGTATTTCAACTTCAGCAGCCATTTCTTTGCACGCCTCATCTTTATCATGCAAGTGTTCATGCATATTGCATTCTCCTGAGTTATTCCCTGCATGTCTGCATACAGTTGTACTATAAGAGCATCACACTCTTTTAGACCATCTTCAAGAAGGTTTCTTACTCTCTCAGTAGTCTGTAGTGCTTCTTTGGCACTATTTTTCTCATCCTCATCTTTTCTGCTTGCTTCGATGAGTTCAGTCATCCTCAGAGCATGACCTTCCTGTTCTCTTTTCAAATTGGAGATTTGATCAGTCAAGTTCATGTTTCTCTCCATGAGTTCAGAGACGGCTTCTTCGGCTTCATCGAAACTACTTTGTCCAGATAGTTCTTCAATTGTTTCCTGACTTCCACTTAGTTGCAAAGCCAGTTCTTTTTTCTTAGCAAGAGATCTTCTCAGTCTATTTTCAAGTGAAGCAATAGTTTCATTTGCTTCTTCTAGCTGCTTCTGATACTTGTAACCCTCCATGATCTTTTCTCAAGTGGTTAAGCTTCCTTTTCCTGAGAACTAGGCTTTGATACCAATTGTTAATCCTAACCAGTTATTGAGAGGGGGGGGGTTAAATCAGTAAATTTAATTTCTTGTAATCTTTTTTCTGTTTCTTATTATTGTTTATACTGAAAATACAAAGAATGCTTAAACAATCATAAACATAAATCACATGCATAGGCCAACACAAGATATATACGTGGAAACCCTCGGTTAGAAGGAAAAAACCACGGTGGGACAGAACCCATGAAACTCCACTAGTGTAGTAATAAAGCTGCCCGGTTAAAAGCTTACAAAGCACTGGTTAGAATGCTACCCGGTAAAAGACTTAAAACATCAACAAAGATGTCACTCGGTGAAGGGATTTATACAAGAGAACCTGTTAGGGTTCACCCTAATTAAGGGATTTAAATGTGCTTCACACAATAAAAGAAATGATCTTCATTGACACTTTATCTGCCGATCAGATCATACCCGTTCACTCCCTGCTTTGCTTGGCTGTTGAATCTTTCTCTCTTTCATTCTCGGTAACTGTATCCCTTCTCAGAAGACTGCTCTTTTGCTTTGCTCTATTTGTGCTCTTAATTTTCAACAATAACGCCTCTAATGCATGATGACCTGTATTAATAAGAATTTTCTTATTATAACACCAAACGGTGCCGCCAAGCTGTAACTCATCAAAAATTGCTGTTCTGAAAAACAATCCAAAAATCTCGCATGCAAAACTCTTGATCAAAAAGCTTGCAAACAAATCTTTAGTTTATCTCGAAACACTCGCAACAAAAAAACTAACTCCAGTTCTTCTAAAAAAAGCTCCGCAAAATCCGGATCGGATTATAAAGCACTGACGGGTAAATTTGCAATTCTGAAAACAAACTAGTGTGCAACCTGTTGAGTTATCTGCCTCCTGTGGTGTTCTACTGGACCGGTTGGACAAGACCGGACTGGTATTAATGTGACCGGTTAAGGTACACTGTTTACCTAGTAAGTCTACCGGTTCACCACTGTTACTCTAAACTGAGTACCGGTGTGTTTGATGTTTGTCAATGATGTCAACTAAGCTTTATGCCAACAATAAGTACCCTCATGGCTTTTAGAGTTAATATTAAGTGAAGTTGAGGATGTAACTAAATGTTTGCTTGCATGATTTGAAGATGGACCTCATTGTTTTTGAGCTAATGGTCCCTTGCTTTTACTCTCCATGTTCCCTAAGAATCGCATGTTAAGCGTTTTTGTTGTTAAGGAATGTAGCTTCGTTCAGATAAAATCATTGTTATTGAATTATCAAGTATATATCGATATATATGTAATAATAATAATATGTATTATAATTACTATATATATATCCATATAATTTATATAAGTGGATTATTATCATATTGTGATATATATATATATATATATATATATATATATATATATATAATTGATATTATTTATATATTAATATACATATATAGTTAAATAATTAATAAAGATTAATGAATAGACATGTCCCTTTAAAAGACATGTCTCTTCTTATCATTGTCTTGTATAAGTACAAAGAGATCGATGCATTTGGAAAATATAGACAATATAACAATGCCATTACATTTGCAATCGATCATAAAAATAACATTTGTAATCAATATTCATACAAGTCATGTTTAGAGCCTGTTGAGATTTGTGTGGAAGCCACCAAAGGAACTCACTAAAGAAAGAACCATTTGCAATACCAAAATAACTTTCCACATATGAGAAGCAATGAAAATTCTATAATGTCATTATTGATCTAACATACAATGCAAAATTGAATGAAATGCATATAGAGGACCCTTATATGCAAGGGTAAGACATGGGTCAATATGAGATTATGACGAGTGTCGTGATCATATGACTTAAGCCACAAAAAGTAAATGCCTTAAGTAAACTTAACTAACTAGGTCTGAAAAGGAGCATAGAGTTAGGAGTAGCTTTGTTCACATCAACATCCCCCTTTTGAGTGCAACTTGAGGAGGGAAAATAAAAAGGGCAAAACACTCAAAGATGGGCCTCAACAAACAAGAGTTGTGAGATACACAAGAACAAAAGATCTCTCACAATGGTATACAATGCAAAATAAACATAGTGACCCTTGTATATATAGGCAAGGTTGGGACATAGGACAACATGAGGTGTCATGGTCTTATGACTTGAGACATAAAGTAAATGACATAAGTAAACTTAAGTAGGTTTGAAAAGGGCTCAAAAGGGAAATTGGTTAGGAATAACTTTATTCACACCAACACCCCTTGTTGGTGTGACAAAATGACATGTTTGAAGATCCATTTTGAAACTAGAGCTTGAAAAGAGCAAAACATTTAGTTGGGTCTTGTTGTGAGGTTTTCATACCATCACCCCATTGCAAATGGGGCCCCTCTTTTTTTGCTCGTAGTTGTAGGGTTTTGGTAGTTTTCAAGTGTTGTCTCAGAGCTTAAAAGGTTAAGTGGTTAAGTGATTAAATTGTTCGGGTTGTAAGTGCAAAGAGGAATATCAAGGTTAAGGTTTCACTAGGTCAAGTTGCAATGGTTTGAGAAGTTTTTTTCGAAGTGCATGCATATTTTTGCTAGTCAATTAGTCTGAAATACACTATAATATCATATTTTATGCACAAGGGCTTTAAAATCCCTATAAAAATTGATTTTCCATACTTAAAATATACAAAAACCTTATGAAAATAAAATTTTCCTTCTAAAATTACACTTTGTCTCTATGGAAATAGAATTTCCATTCCAAAATTGCACTTAGTCCCTATAGAAATAGAATTTCCATTGCAAAAATGACCAAAGTCCCTATGAAGTGTGGGTTTCCACTCTAAAAATGATCAAAAGTGTAATGACCCTTACTATAAAGGCCACTAAAAACCCCCAAATCTGAACTGAGACAATTTGTCAAACACTTGGCATGCACTGAATTGTTTTGTTTGTAATGAGTGTTTCAATGTGATAGTTGTTTTGAGCATCAAGTACAATTGAGATAACAATACCAATATTGAAATGTAATACAATGAGCAACAATGAAACTCTAAATATCAATGCAAAGACCCCAATGCCAATGTATCATGAACTACCCAAATTCTGATTGCAATGTTCAGAAGACTGATTTTCTATAAATGTATGACAGTTACAAACTCTTACCCTTGAGCACTGAGTTATGACAAGAGAATGTATGAACTATCACATATGACAATGAACTCTTACATGACCCTGCAATGCACTTCTCTACTATATCAATCCAACTACAATATTGCAATGTCTGATTACAATGGACTGTTTTTTCTGAATCAAAACTATAGCAAAGACATTCAATACCATGATATTTCAATTACAATTGATGACAACAACGACTGACTTAGACTGCTATGAAAGTGACTGTTGACAAGTACTGGACTGTATTGACAATGTCTGAATACATGCAAACTTATACAATTTCTTGACATTCAAACATTACATAAAAACCTGGAAATTGCTCCTTGAATTCTGATGACAAAATGCAGATGGAATGATGACCACACTGTCCAAAATGTGCCACTGTTATCACTGCCGTACTGTCCCTGCTGCTGGCCGTACCTGGGCCGTACTGTACGGCTGCAGTACTAAAAATCAGAGTCAAGTATTAACTGCCAAAAATGATGGGAAAGGGGTCGCCTAGGGTGTATGAATGCTCCCACCAATGCTTAAAAATTATCTCCAAAGGGTTTAAGAGATATGAGCAAAAATCTGATTCCAGGCCCTGGTATGAACTGACTGAAAATGTGCCAAATTGATATCCAATCTTCACCAAAAGGATTCACCAATGCAAATGATGAATTCAAACCCTTATTCCAACAATTGCAAACCCTTACATCAATTCTCAATGAAGTCCAACATGAATTGGCTGAGTACCAACTCCAATAATGCAACCCTTCAGTAGATATTTCACTACCTCAGTTATGCCAATCTAGGGGAGTTATCGTTCCCAAAGATCAAATGATATTTGCAGACCAAAAGACTACAAATTGCTCCACAATGGAAGAAGTAGAAGAAATCCCAAATCCAAGCATGTCAAAAAGAATGCCCAAGCTCTCTATTTATTTACTTTTCTAAGAAGTTACTAAGAACTTCTAGAAACATCTAATTATAATGCACTTTATAATAAAATAACATTATAATATAAAAGTGCTTTTTTCAACTCAAAATTATAACAATGTAGGCTCATAACTGAATGTAGGCCCAACTATAACTGAATGTAGGCTCGGACTAGATGTAGGCTCTACTGAACGTAGGCTCTAACAGCAATATGCAATCAACTGATCTCCAAATGTTCACGAGATGACTCTCTCCTCGTCGCTATCAGTCTACGAGAGCCCGTGATAGACTGATCCCGCACGCCAAATGATGTCAGCCAAAATGGGGACATGACAAAAAGCCCTATGATAGATGAATTTCCACTTGAAAAATTATGAAAGTCGTTGAGGGAGTCGATTTTCCACCCTTGTAGAGCAAGACAAGTAAAAAACACGAAGTGTTGGGAGTTCCTATAGGGGTCGTTTTTCCCCTCCTAGACATATGGAACAAGGACAATTAGTGAAGAGTCCCTATGCATATTGGACTCTACACTTCAAATTTTTTTGAAGAGAGGGGTGGAAAGCCCTTGTGGACAGGGATTTTCCCTTTGTCCTTGTGGGGATGTTTTTTCCACTAAGTACAACACTTAGAATTTTTTTGGGTGCAAATTAGGGAAAGTCCTTGTGGTTAATGAGTCTCCATTTTGTCCCTATGCACATAGAATTTTCACCAGTCCTCGAGAGGGTTGTTTTCCCCTTTAGGGCCTTTTGTAATAGTGAAACCCGAACATGCACACCCCCTCCCAAACCACAAAGTACTCGGTGCGGGGACTTCCTAGGGATAGCTACTTGGAGTAATCGAGTACCCCCACCTTCGCCACTCCGCAACCATGCCGTCCTCAAGATGCGTCCGGAATGCGGGGACACCTAGATGCCCCCAGGACGTCTGAGGGACTCCTAGGAGTCCCTCGAACGTACCGGGGATGTTTGGGCGTCCCTCGTCTGTGGCCAACGTTCAATGCATAAAAAGTGTTTTTTTTAAACTGTTGTTTTTTCTAATTGGTTCTATTCAAACCCTAAAATATTGTGGGTCCCATCTATGGGCCCTCTATGCCTTCATAAGCCCACTAAACTACATTTCTATCTCACATTTGGATTTCACATTGTTTGTTACACCTAAGAGAGAAAAGTGAAAAGAGTGCAAAGAGTGATTGGAAGAGTGATTGCAAGTGAAAGAGGAGCAAGAAGATCAAGATGAAGAAGATTCATCGGGCACAAGGTAGGGTGATCCTCGCCTCTGTTCATCATCATAAAACTTCCTCCACTAGCCCTGGACGTATCCCCTGACTCCTCCTAGCCGCTGTTGTCACCCTCCTCTCCCCCTGTCTCGGACTCCATCTCTGAAACCACTACTTGCCACTTGCATTTCTTGCTCAACTAAATTTCACTGTCGGATCCCAAGATGTCTAGTTCTAACCAGTAAAAGATAGGTGGCTGGTTTGGGTGGACATGGTAGTGCGACACCAAATGGTGTGAGTAAGGAGACACTTGCGTATGTACAACCTCAAGGAAGAGCCCAATGGCATGATGTAGCATGTAAAACGTCTTGTGCTGTAATGTCATGAACTCCATCCTGTTTGCTAACACAGAGGCCCTGTCGTATAGGACACCATTCCTCAACCCATTCATCAAAACTATTTGAGCTATAGCAATATTAGATGCGCGGTTCACTCCTGCCAATCAGCTCTTCAAGACATCCAACAGACACCTCCACTAACCCTGCCGAAGAGACGACTTCTTTACACCACACCCTCTACTTGCATTTGTGAGTGTCCCATTCGGTTGGTGTTAAGTCATCTTGGCACATCATCTGTAAGAGAGTGTCTTTCTACTTGTTGCCATCTTCTGTACTTTATCAATCTTCTTTCCTTGCGTTCTAGGAATGCCAAAGACTCGAGTGAATTATCGGGCTGCAAATGAAACTATAATCTGGTGTTGTTGGTAGTCAAACATGGATTGCCGTCTGTGCCTATCATAGGTGCCAACCATAGCTCGTAGGGCTACCTCAAAATATTTTCTATAAAACACGGGCATTTGGATACCTCACTGGACTTGCACGTGCCTGAGGTTTTCTTTTATGGGGTGGTTGTGTGGGTTCTCCCGGCAACACTTCCTGCAGTTTACACCATTTAAGCCCTCGATGGTGATTGTGTCTATTGTCACCTCATCCCTTAGCATTTGAGTTTGGACTCGTGGCCGCGTCTTCTTGCCCTTGGCATTCTTCTTGGACTCCATTTTCCCTGCAACTCGTACTCTGGAAGGCAATGTCGTGGTTCCTCTGTCCATTGTTGAAGGTGACGCAAGTGTGCTAGGTAATTGATTCCTCCAATTTCCCTTTCCTGTTCTTGGGTCCATCAACTTATGAACTTCTTTGTCGTCTTGTGAAATCAATTAAGTATGATACCAAACTTTATGTCATACACTTAGCTTTTGTCGCCTTCTGAATTAAATATTATATCCACCCTATGCTATACATCGTTGCCTCTTGCATAATTGTTTTGATTACTGTACTCTCATTGGTTTGCCCGTACAATGAAATAGGAAGGCTGAAATGAGTCTTGCGTTGATTGTGTTCCAATCTTCCATCCGTACGGTATAGTGTGGTTGAATTTTTATGTGCTATGCCACGCAAGTTTGCTGGCTTTTTGTGCCGTTTCCTTTCTCACCTCTGCTTACTACTTTTTCCTTCAATATGGTGCTGCGTGGTCATCTTTTCGTGTCTTTTGTTGTCGTTTTGCAACCTTCCAACCCTCTGATGCTCTTTGTTGCACGTGTATACCGTACGGTGGTGTTGTGTTTTGTTATGCTCACGTGCAATTTGGTCTTCAAGCCGTACGATGATTGCCTTATCTCTCTATGTACAGTTTTCTCTTTTTTTTTGGCATAGAAATTACTTGATCTTACTCGCATGGGTGTATATCTTCTTGAACTATTGTATGGTCGATCTTTCTTTTCACTTTCCGTGCTGTGATTTGTTTCCCTGCTGCCTCCTTCTGCCGTTGTGCGGTGATGTTATAACATGTGTATTATTATTATTTTTTTCACCACTGAATGACAGTCTCCTTTTCCCTTTTGTGCGGCCTTGCCGTACGAGACTTCTGCTTCCATACGACACTCACCGTACGGTGAGTTCTCGGTTTTTATTTTATTTATTTACATTTTTTAATTTAATTTAATTTAATTTATTTATTTTATTTTTTCATTTTTTTTCAATTTTTTTTTGTAACTTAAAAATTACCTCTCATTTGGCCTATCCAGTCGAACTGGGTCAATCCTCCCTCCTCTTTCATGGTACAACTTCAACTTCGACCCATTCACAACATCCAGAACCTCACGACCATCTAGTGTCCATAATTTAATTGCTTTGTTCTCTTCGACTTCATGAACTAGGGACTGAGCCATCTCACCTTGAACTTGCCTAGTTTTATCTCATTCTGCACATTATACTTCAACATTAATTGTCCCGGAGTGAATCTCATATGCCTAAGATGTTTCTCATGCCATAACTTTCGGTGCTGCTAAGCTGCCTCCGTTGCCTACTAGGCCATCATCCTGCGTTAGTCCAACTTATTCAAGGTATACAACCGCTTCGTTAAGCTTTCCATGTCATCCAAACGGTTCTCAATATCTATCCAGAGACTTGGTACCATGAACTTTGCTGGTACAATAGCTTCTTGACCATACATCAATTGGAAAGGTGTTTGACCATTTGTCACCTTGTATGTCGTACGATAGGTCCATAGCACCGACAATAGTTTCTCCTCCTAGTCTTCCTATTCAACTTTGCACGACTTATATGTTAATGTTTTTATATCAGGAATGAAGAATAACAACAGAACATAAAATGAAAACAGAGATCAAGATTACCCTAGGAAAACCCTCCTTGAGGGAAAAACTCAGCCACACCAAAAAGGCACAACTCACAAACTCTTGAGCTTTTAGACAAAGATGAATCAACTGAACTCCCCTTTCAAATAATGAGCTTGCCACTATGCATAGAATGAAAGCTGTGTTAGTACCGATCGGTTACTGAGAGGGGGGGGGGGGTGAATTAGTAAGAACTATTTCTTTACTTCTAATACTTGTTTGAACAAATTTTTTTTAAAAACAATCAATCATATGCAAGCATAAAAGTAAGTACATAGATCAACACTAGATATATACATGGAAACCCTCGGTTAGAAGGAAAAAATCATGGTGAGACAGCTCACAACTTCACTACTACAGAATGAAGGCGCCCTGTTAGGAGCTAACAAAGCACTGGTTATGGTGCTACCCGGTTAAGGGATTTTACAAAAGATCTGTTAAGATCTGAACCCTGTTAGGAGCTGCCTGGTCACAGGACTTTGAACATCACAAGGGATGTTACCCTGTTAGGGGATTTTTACAACGAACCGATTAGGTCCACCCTAATAAAGGGATTTCAATTTGCTTTCACTACTGATAAAAGCAATGATCTATTATGACACTAAATGTCTGATTAGATCATACCTCTTTCCCGGTTTGCCTGACTGTTGATCTCTGCTACCTCTGTGTCTGTAGCTCTTCTCTCAGAAGATGTCTCTCCCCTGCTCTATGCAATCACTAATAATCAACAACACTTATCTTGCATCCTAAGACCTGTATTTATACAAGAGTTTACCATAATGAAACCCTTAACTCATAGAACCGCCAGGCTGTTAATATAACCATAAATCATGCAACTAGCAGTTAAGCTTTGTGTTCTGATTTGGAGTTTATCTTGCAAAACATCCGTAGAAATAAAGCTAACTCTTGTTAAAAAGCTAACTCCACTTCTGAGTGGTGGATATCCCGTATAATCCGGTTTTAACTCAAACCGCTCCTCAAAATCCGGTGCGGATCTTTATGCAGTTTAGACCGGTGTAACCTTATGCCCGGTTCAACTTTGTATGCACACTGAGACCGGTACTGTGTACTTAGATCGGTCTACCGGTGTATTCCCTTTTCTTCAACTACCAGTGCATACACTGTGTTTCTAGTCTACCGGTGCCTTCTAAGTAACGTGAGTGACCGGTGACCTTTTACCGGTGCATGGTGTTTGTGAATTTACACTAACAACAATCTTAAATTGCTAACAAGCTGCATACAGAAATAAATAATGAATAACCTTCCCATTATCTCTCACACTAAATACAAAATTGATCAATGCTGATCAACAACACTAAAGTTTTCAATACACTCCTACAACCACAATCTACAAAACAATAGTCACCATAAAAACCATGCAACAACAACCTCCCTCATCATATATTTTGTAGAAACAATAATAATCAATATCCAATGAAAGATATTACATCAATCATCAGCATCATGCGACCTATGAATATTTGCCAATACATTGCAAAACAATGGAACAAGAATGGTAGACAATATGATCTCTAACTCCCGAGATGCATGAACTACTGACAGTTGTCAATAAATGCCGTTACACAAAATGGCGAGGCTCTTCATCTTCTAACTGACACAACACGTCTCTTACATTTTCAACAGTTACACAAGCCTTAGACCCTTCGCTTGCCAAAAACCACGCACGATAAGGCACTAGAATAATTAACAAACATGCACATGTTCCTTGGAAGACTGACGTTACAAGAGATGGCAAAGCTTTCATCATCCAACTCTTCGCATGCTTTGCTGTGATCTTTCAGTTGTACACGCAGATGAGTAAACACAGTCTTCAACAAATGCAACACTTGCTTATCAAACATAACGTAAGGTAGTGTCTCTTCATATTTCCAACCATGAGTATATGAAAGAGCACCATCACAGGTATGAAAAATGTCTCCTGTAGCTACAAACATTAGCACTCCCTCTTAGAAAAGGAGATATTTTTCCAGATTCTCTTGTCATGGAGTCTCTCAACATGACAATCACAATGGCTACACCCATTGTGAAGGAAACCAAAACTTTATCACGAAGTCTCTCAACGTGATAACATCATGGAGTCACTCAACATGATGTTCACCATGGCTACTCCCATGTGTGAAATAAACACAAGCTCCCATCACGAAGTCACTCAACGTGATGTTGTCATGGAGTCTCTCAACATGACATCCACTTTGGCTTCTCCCATGAGTAGAAAGAGCAACAAGGGCTTTCACCTCAAATTTCTCCGTCTCAGAGAAAAATGCATTACAAGGGCTTTCACCTCAAATTTCTCCCTCAGAGAAAAATGCATTATAAGGGCTTTCACCTCAAATTTCTCCCTCTCAAAGAAAAATACATTAAGATCGTAATAAGAACACCTAATTGCTGAGTCTCCTCAGCAGAGACACCCTCTCAACAAGGGCAACATTCTCACAGCTTTGATTATCACAATAAATTACAATTGGCTCCAATGTTTGACCAAACAATGAGCTTTTGAGGTCACACTGCTTCTTGAGCTTGCTGATCCTTTGCAAAGGACTTGGCACTCTCCCTTTGCCACACAAGCTCCCTCTGAATGTCATTTCTTCCTCTTTAAAGAAACTGAATGCAAAGACAATCTGTATAGGTTCTTCCTCTTCAATGAAGTTATTTGTTATCAACTCAATCCCATGGCTACAAACAGTGTCCTCATGTCTGTTCATTTCTACAGCCTGCATGACTTTCTTACAAGATGCATAAAGCTCTTACTTCCTCGAATTACTTATGTAATCTCTCATCATCCCGTTGCTTCTCGATCTGTCCTAGAAACATTTTAGAGAGATTAGTAATAGACTCAACCTATGTCCTGAAGAGAAATATACAGACTAATGCTAGAAGCATACATGATTCACTATTCCCTATGTTATTGCATGAATTAACTACATAAAATTCATGATCAATATTCAAAGGTATAATCATAAAATACTTATCTCTATGATTTAGAGTAACAGGAATTCGTATCAGCAGTCAATAAGAAGCTCATAATACTCCCATTTTGTGCATTCCTGACACCTTTTATTGCAGCCAAAATACGGTTGCACAGAAACATCAACTCATTCACGGGAAGGACTTTCTTCTGCTCTGTATTTGCCCGACAATGGCAGCGACAACAAAATTACTCCATATTCACCTTCAGATTTGTATAGAGATTCTCACACACCAATAATAGGCCCAGGTGCAATCACACGAACCTTCATTGCACAACAACAACAACAAAAGAAATGTCACTAATTAAATCAATAGTGGAGGTACCATGTGTAGATTTTGAAGGATATGAATAGTGGTTTCATTCTTCTCATAATTCTGTGATTTATATTTACACAAGCTCCTTATTCAGATTGTTGAACTAATAATTCCCTTGATCTTCCTTGAAACTCCTCATGAATAAGCACACAGGAAATGGTAGCATTTCCTTCCCACTAGAGATGGTTTATTGAAGATCCATGATAGTTGCCGTTGAAATAGAATCCTTTGCCCAACAACGTTGGGAAGCCATTCGTTTTCCTAGCAATATTTGAATACCCTTGTTGTTATCCAACCCGGCTTTGATACCATGTTAATGTTTTTATACTAGGAATGAAAAATAACAACAGTTAATAAAATGAAAACAGAGACACCAAGATTACCCTGGGAAAACCCTCCTACTCGAGGGGGAATTTCAGCCACACCAAAAAGGTACTCCTTTATTAAATAATAATATTAGAGTCTAAGTACACAACTCACAAACTCTTGAGCTTTTACACAAAGATGAATCAACAAAACTCCCCTTTCAAATAATGAGCTTGCCACTATGCATAGAATGAAAGCTGCATACAAAAATAAATAATGAACAACCTTCCCACTATCTCCTACAAATACACACTAAATAATCAATGACAACCAACAATGCTAAAGTTTTCAATACACTCCAACCACAATCTACAAAACAATAGTCATCGTAATAACTGCGATACAACAACCTCCCTCATCATATATTCTGCAGAAACAATAATAATCAATATCCAATGAAAGACATTACATCAATCATCAAAATCGTGTGACGTATGAATATCCGCCAATACATAGCAAAACGGTGGAACAAGAATGATAGACAATATAATTTCTAACTCCTGAGATGCATGAACTACCGATAGTTGACAATAAATGCCGCTACATTAAATGGTGGGGCTCTTCATTTTCTAACTGACGCAACATATGTGTCTCTTACATTGCCAATAGTTATGCAAGCCTTAGACCCTTCGCTTGCCAAAAACCATGTGCGATAAGGCACTAGATTAATTAACAAACATGCACATGTCCCTTTGAAGATTGACGTTAGAAGAGATGGTAAAGCTTCCATTGTCCAACTCTTCGCATGCTCTGCTGTGACCTTTCAGCTATACACGGAGATGACTAAATGTGGTCTTCAACAAATGCGACACTTGCTTATCAAACATAATTTAAGGTAGTGTCTCTTTGTATCTCCAACCATGAGTATATGAAAGAGAACCATTGCAGGTATGGAAAATGTCTCCTGCAGCTACAAACATTAACATTATAAATCACAAACACCAATACCTTGTTGGTTGCCTCTACTTGCCTGTTTGCTCTCAGATAATAGGGGCTTGACAATGAGTGGAAAATCTTGAACTCCGTCGTGAGTAGTTTGATGACATGATTTACAAAGTGCTCTCTTCGGTTGCTTGTTAGTTGGATGGGGATGTATTTTGTGATGATTTGCTTGTAGATAAACTTGACTGTGCTCAAGGTAGAGTTATCAGGTAAGGCTCGTGCTTTGACCCACTTTGTTAAGTACTCTGTCACCACTACAATGTATCAACATCTCCGTGCATGACTTGCCTTCAATGGTCCAATGAAATCTAATCCCCATCACTCAAACAATTCCTGGGTGTGCGAGGGGTTCAGGGGCATAAAGTCCCTTTTGCAATGGTTTTCTTACTCTCTGGCAGGTGTCACACCCCATGATCCATTCTCGTGCATCATTATACAATGTGGGCCACCACAACCTTGCTAGCAACATCTTCTGTGCGGTGGTGTTTGGCCCCACGTGCCCTTCTGCAAGATCTTCATGTGCCTCCTTCAGCACTCCTGGAACCTCTTCTTCCATCACACATCTCCTTAACATCTAGTTGGGTCCCATTTTATACAACAGTCCATTTATCAATTGGAATGTCCCGCTTCTTAGGACAAGCTTTTTTCGTTCGCTTGGTAGCATGTCTCTTAGGAATTGTGAGGTCGAGAGGTACTGATGCAGGAGCATCCTAGGTGTAAGAGCAATCTTGCATCACCCAAAAATATTTCTGTTTTGTATTCAATAAGAGCTATCTTGTGTAGAGTTGCTATTTATGGAAACTTGCTATTTTTAGTAAGTTGGTCATATGATCTTGGAATGTTCTGATTTCACAGTTGGAGGTTCATCTTAGTCATATCAACCTGCCTGTAAAGTTTCATTGCTAGATCAAGTCTGGTTTTGAAGATATTGAAACTTTTCGGTTTTGGAAACAGGGTACATAAACTTTGAACTCAATTTTGAAGGCTTTAGAGGCCTCGGATGAGGTCGAATTTTTGGCCAAATGAAGCTTGCTTGACTAACTTGTTGTAGAGCTCCTCATGCCCTTTTCGAAATGGGGTTATAATAGTTAATCGGGTCAATGGGTGATGACTTATGGTCTCCGAAAGTTGGGTCATCTGAAATGGCGGAAAATAATTTTCCTTCAAAATTTCTGTTTGGGTTTCAAAAGTTATTTTGAGCCGACTTTGATGTAATAAAATAAAAAATAAAATAATTCTAAGTTTGGTCGGCCTTTAGGGCTAAATTTCTGGAACCTTCTCGGGCGGTGGAAATTGCCTATATAAGGAAGGCTATAGCGTTGTCTTAGGTAGTTCAGGACAGTTTTGGGTAGTAGATTTGGATATTGATTCGAGGCTTTGTCCTACAAAATATTGTAAGGGAATGCCCATGTGGCTTTGCATATTGTAATTCTGAAAGTTTGTAATTCCACATTTGTGGAGATAATAAGAAGCCAATTTCCTGTTCTTGCATATTGTTGTTATTTCTCTGTTTTTGTTATGTGTTTGTGGTATTAAGGGGAGCACCCTTCATCAAGTGGTATCAGAGCTAGGTTTTCCTGAGTGTGTAAACAGATCACCGATTGTGAGGCAGTTTTCACCAGGACCGTGGGTTAGGGTTTTTGTGTAAACAGATCGCCGACTGTAAGGTAGTTTGCACCAGGATCGTGGTTAGGGTTTCAGCGCATATCGCGAAAATGCCTCCACGAAGGGAATGTGGCGGAAGAGTTGGTGTTGTAACACCTGAGGTTAGAGCGCTCCAGAGACAAGTGCGAGCATTGCAAGAAGAGATTCGTAGAGGAATGAATCTTAATGTTAGAGACGAAAGCGAGGATGAAGCCGAAGAAGAAGTCGAAGTTGTAAACCAAGAGGAAGAAAGACTTTTTCGGGCCATTTCCAAGATCGGAAAAAGATCTAAGATTGAGGTTCCTTCATTTTCAGGAAATCTTAACCCAGAGGAGTTGATCGACTGGATTAATGAATGTGAAGAATATTTTGAGTATGAAGATATTGAGGATCCTGATAGGGTCAAATTCACGAAGGCCAGACTGAAAGGTCATGCGAAGATCTAGTGGCAAGAGATTCAATTGGAGCGAAATAGGAGAGGGAAAGATAAAATCACAAGATGGGATCGAATAGTGGATAATAAGAAGCCAATTTCCTATTCTTGCATATTGTTGTTATTTTTCTATTTTTGTTATGTGTTTATGGTATTAAGGGGAGCACCCTTCATCAAGTGGTATCAGAGTGGATAAATTGAAGCGGCAGTTCATTCCTCTTGATTATGAGCTTGACCTATTGAAGAAGCTGCAAAGTTTGAAGTAGGCAGGAAGATCTGTTCAGGAGTATACAGAGGAGTTCTATCGAATCTTCATCAGAACAGGCCATGCAGAAGCTGACAAGGAGAAAGTTGCCCGTTACCTTAATGGGTTAAGGCCGAGCATTCAGGAGGAGTTGAATCTAGTTCGAATGAATAGTATTGAAGAGGCATACCAGTTTGCCCTAAAAGTAGAGGAAAAACTGAACAAGAAGTTCGAGAGCAGACAAAATGGAAGAGGTTGCGGTGGACGATCTGGTGGACGGTCATATGGAGGCCGAAATGAAGATCCGAAAAAGAAGGATGAGGCCAGTAGCAGTCAAAATCAGAGAGGAAACAATTCCAATCATTTCCAAAATCAGAATAATAGAGACCAGAGAGGAAGAGGAAGAGGACAAGGTTCAGGAAGAGGAGGCTTCCGTGGAACATGTTTTCACTGTGGAGAAGACGGTCATAGGGCATTTGAATGTCCTCAACGCCAAGGAAGGATGGATAGGAGGAATGAAGGCCAGGCCAGAGTGGCACATGTAGATGAAGATGTCAGATCCTCAAATTCTGAAGATGCTAAAAGAGGAGAAACATTGATTAACAAAAGAGTCCTGCTGAGTGGTGAGAATGAACCTAAACAAAGGAGGAGCCTGTTTTGCACTAGATGCAAGTGTGAGGGTAAATGCTGTGATGTGATTATTGATAGTGGAAGCATTGACAATTTGGTGTCAGAAGAGATGGTGACAAAGTTGAAGCTCAAGAGACAAAAACACCCACATCCATATCGGATTGCCTGGGTGCAGGATGACCACAAGGTCATGGTCAGTGAACAGTGCCTAGTAAAGTTCAAGATTGACGGGTACCATGATGAAGTACTATGTGATATCATACCTATGGATGCATGTCACATGTTGTTGGGTAGGCCATGGCAGTTTGATAGATGTGCTGTACATGATGGTCGTGCGAATAACTATTCCCTTACAAAAGATGGAGTGCGACATAAGTTAAAGCCATTGAAGGAGACCGAAGAAAAGGTATGTGGTAATGCAAGCATAACTTTTGTTGATGGAAGAAAATTCCTAGATGGTATGAGGCATGAGCATGTGTGTTTTTCTTTAATTCTAAAAGTTGGTAAAGAGGAAGCAGAGGATGTACTTGTAGAGGTTGCAGATTTGTTGAATGAGTTTTAGGATATTGTATCTGATAATGTGCCTGATGGATTACCACCGGTAAGAAAGATCGGTCATCAGATGGATTTGATTCCAGGAGCCAATTTGCCAAACAAGGCAGCACACAGAATGACACCAGTAGAAAGTGAAGAGTTGAACAGACAAGTACATGAGTTATTGCAGAAGGGGTTGATTCGAGAGAGTCTGAGTCCGTGTGCTATACCAGCGGTATTATCACCGAAGAAGAATGGAGAATGGAGGATGTGTACAGATTCTAGAGCAATAAACAAGATCACAATCAAGTACCGGTTTCCATTGCTACGAATGGATGATATTATGGATTGTTTGAGTGGGGCTGTGTATTTCTCAAAGATAGATCTGAAGAGTGGATATCACCAGATTTGGATCAGAGAAGGAGATGAATGGAAGACTGCCTTCAAGACAAAAGGACTGTATGAGTGGTTAGTCATGCCTTTTGGGCTAACCAATGCATAGAGCACTTTCATGCGGCTCATGAACGAGGTTCTGAAAGAATTTCTAGGTAAGTTTGTCATTGTTTACCTAGATGATATTTTGATATTTAGCAAGACATTGGAGGAACATATGATGTATATTCGTATGGTGTTTGAGAAGTTGAGAGATGAGAAATTGTTGATTAATTTGAAGAAGTGCAGTTTTGTGAAGAAGGAATTAGTGTATTTGGGATTTGTAGTTTTAGCAGAAGGTCTGAAAATGGATCCAGAGAAAGTACAGGTTATCTTTGAATGGCCTACTCCAAGGAGTGCTACTGCGGTAAGATCTTTTCATGGTTTGGCTTGCTTTTATAGAAAATTTATCAGAAATTTTAGCAGTATTTGTTGACCCTTGACTGAAACAATGAGAGGGGATAGAAAAGAGTTCAAGTGGACTAATGGGGCAGATAAGAGTTTTAAACTGTTGAAACAAAAAGTTACAGAACAACCTATTTTAGCACTTCCAGATTTTAATAAGGTGTTTCAAGTAGACTGTGATGCTAGTGGTACTGCAATAGGAGCTGTTATGAGCCAAGAAGGTAAACCTATTGCTTATTTTAGTGAGAAGTTGAATGATGCCAAGAGAAAATATTTTGTTTATGATCAGGAATTTTATGCTATAGTTCAAACATTGAAGAAGTGGAGACATTATCTGCTTCCTAAGGAGTTTGTTTTGTATACTGATCATCAAGCTTTGCAATATTTGAATAGTCAAGGAAAGTTGAATCAGAGGCATTTGAAATGAGTTGAGTTTTTGCAGAGTTATACATTTGTTTTGAAACATAGAAGTGGAAAGTCTAACAGGGTTGCAGATGCGCTTAGCAGAAGACAACTATTGCTGACAGAGATGCAGATTGAGGTGGTTGGGTTCAAGGAACTCAAGAATTTGTATCCAGAGGATCCTGATTTTGGTGAAGCTTGGAAAGCTTGTAAAGAACGTGTTACTCTAGACAGGACGAAGTGGCTGGATTTCATCATTCAGGATATATGCTATTCAGAGGGAGTCAGTTGTATATTCCAAGAAGTTCTATGAGGGAGAATCTCATCAAGGAGAAGCATAGCGGAGGATTAGCTGGACATTTTGGTCGTGATAAAACCCTTGCTTTGGTTAGTGAGAATTATTATTGGCCACAGTTGCAGCAAGATGTCAAGAAGTTTGTACAGAGTTGCAGAGTATGTCAGATGGTGAAAGGAGTGAAGCAGAATCTAAGGTTGTATCAGCCATTACCTATACCAGAGAAGCCTTGGGAGGATATCAGTATGGACTTTGTTCTTGGTTTACCAAGGACTCAACAGGGACATGATTCAATTTTTGTGGTGGTTGACAGATTTTCAAAGATGGCACATTTTATTCCCTGCAAGAAGACTAATGATGCTGTTCATGTAGCAGAATTGTTTTTAGAGAAGTAGTGAGACTACATGGTTTGCCAAAGACCATAGTTTCAGATAGGGACATTAAGTTCGTTGGATATTTCTGGCGTACATTTTGGAAGAAGTTGAAAACAGATTTGAAGTTCAGTTCATCACATCATCCACAGACTGATGGATAGATAGAGGTGGTGAATAGGAGTTTGAGAAATTTGCTGAGATGTTTGGTTGCAGATAAGCCAACAGGATGGGATTTGATTTTACCACAAGCAGAATTTGCACACAATAATTCTGTTAACAGGAGCACTGGTAAATTACCATTCTAGATTGTATATGGTAGCAGTCCCAGAAATGCATTTGAATTGAGAAGGATAAATAAAGGAGAAATAAGTAGTGCTGAAGCTGAGGATTTTGCAGAACACTTGAAGAACATCCATGAGGAGGTGAGGAAGCATATTACTAAGATGAATGCGCAGTATAAGGCTAAGGCAAATGTGAAAAGGAGGCATAAGAAATTTCAGGTTGGAGCTGAAGTCAAGGTTCATTTGCGGAAGGAGCGATTTCCAGTTGGTACATATAACAAATTGAAAATGAAGAAGTTTGGGCCATGTAAAATATTGAAGAAGCATGATTCAGGAAATGCATATGAAGTAGAATTGCCTACTGAGCTGAATATTTCACTAGTGTTTAACATTTCAGATATGACAGAGTATCATGAGGGAGGTGTTGTAGATGAGATCACAACAGCACAGTGGAGTATTCCAGCAACTAGTTCAGATACCAAAGAGATTGAGGATATACTGGATAGTCGTGTTGGCAGAAGCACAAGGAACAGGACATATGAAGAATATCTGGTGAAGTGGAAAGGACGACCCGTTGAAGATTCATTATGGCTGACAAAGGAGGAGGTTAACCGTCTTGGTTTTCCTCTACACACCTGAGACGTGACGGGGTCACTTCTCAAATTACCCTGAGTGTCTGATGTAGGAGCATCCTGGGTGTAAGAGCAATCTTGCATCACCCAAAAATATTTCTGTTTTGTATTCAATAAGAGCTATCTTGTGCAGAGCTGCTATTTATGGAAACTTGCTATTTTTGGTAAGTTGGTCATACGATCTTGGAATGTTTTGATTTCATAGTTGGAGGTTCATATTAGTCATATCAGCCTACCTGTGAAGTTTCATTGCTAGATCAAGTCTGGTTTTGAAGATATTGAAACTTTTCGGTTTTGGAAACAGGGTACAAAAACTTTGAACTCAATTTTGAAGGCTTTAGAGGCTCCGGATGAGGTCAAATTTTCAATTAAATAAATTTTGCTATTTTAAATGTTGTAGAGCTCTTCGTGCCCTTTCTGAAATGGGGTTATAATAGTCAATCGGGTCAACGGGTGATGACTTATGGTCTCTGGAAGTTGGGTCACCTGAAATGGCGAAAAATAGTTTTCCTTCAAAATTTCTGTTTGGGTTTCAAAAGTTATTTTGAGCCGACATTGATGTAATAAAATGAAAAATAAAATAATTCTAAGTTTGGTCGGCCCTTAGGGCTAAATTTCTGAAACCTTCTCGTGCGGTGGAAATTGCCTATATAAAGAAGGCTGTAGTGTTGTCTTAGGCAGTTCGGGACAGTTTTGGGTAGTAGATCTGGATATTGATTCGAGGCTTTGTCCTATAGAATATTGTAAGGGAATGCCCATGTGGCTTTGCATATTGTAATTCTGAAAGTTTGTAATTCCACATTTGTGGAGATAATAAGCCAATTTCTTGTTCTTGCATATTGTTGTTATTTCTCTGTTTCTGTTATGTGTTTGTGGTATTAAGGGGAGCACCCTTCATCAGGTACTCCCTGATGTTGGTGTACCAGGATAGTAGTAGTACAATTTGAAACAGGTGAGCATCCAGAAAATCATCATTCACTCCTGTTGGCGGCTCTCTGAACTTTATCTGTGATAACTGGTCAGCGATCACGTAACTTCTCCCTAGTCACACATTGATTGTGAAAGTGAACTCCTACAACATGAGTAGCCACTTGCTGACACTTCCCTGAATAATTGGTTTGTTCACTACGTACATGAGTGCCTAGTGGTCCACAGAAAATGTAAATGGGGTCGTTAGTAGGTAATGACGCAACTTTTGTACAACATAGACCATCCCGAGAGCCTTCCTCTTCATCGTACTATAATTCTTCTCTGCTTTAGATAGAAATCTACTTTGCAAGTAGATTGGATGCTCTGTTGGCATCAAGAGATGGTAACTGGTAAGCCTGCTACCGATACATGGGAATTAAGTATTGTCATTGATTGACAAAAGAGAAAAAGGAGATGTTTTGTCATCTCAATCTAAGGTCGAAAGATCTAAGGAGATCTGTATGTAAAGATGTCGGTTTGGCAACCGGTGGAAACCGGTAAAACTATGCAAGGAAGAAAAGAATACATTCGCTCACCAAGAGCAACTAGTCACTAAGCAAAGTGCATCTGCAACCGAGTAAAGGATACAACCAAGGACATGGATACAACCGGTGTCAACAACGCAACCGAGGAAAAGGGTGCAACCGGTAAGTTAAGAAAAGAAAAGTGATAGGTCAAAGTTCTTACCTGTTCACAACATGAGGATCTCAACCGATCAAGTGAAGACTTCGGTGTGATACGATGAACCGGGGGAGTCATAGTCAACTATCTGGTTGAACTTTAAACCAACTCCTTGACCGGGATTTATTGCACTAAATCCGGATGACTTTGAGTTATCATGGTGATCGGTTCAAGGCATGTTTAAAGATTTTAAAGGCGAAGTCTATGGCTTTAAAACAAGGAGTTATCTCTTGTAGAGGAACGGTGCTTGACATGCATCTGTTGTTTTCCCTCTAAAGAAGATAAAGCAAGGGCATGCATCGGATGTTTCCTCAAGTGAACTAATACTCCACCGAGTGATGTATCCGAAAGGGATTTGAAATTAGGTCATGCATGAAAGGTGCAATTAGGGCAAGGACTCTATATATTCTTCTGCCTATTGAGAATATAAGTTGCCTTCATTCTGCCGAAGAAAAGAGTGAATCTGTACGCTGAAGAAGCTAGGGTAAACAGAAAATAGAAGAAGAGAGAGAAGAGTGTGCTGAGAAGCACAACAGTGAAGGAGAACACACCTACGGCGACCGATGATGCTTCTCAGCTGAGCATAATAGAGATCTTATCAGGCTAAGCAAAGCCATTTGTAAAAGGTCAATCCCTCTATTGTTTTCTAACAACTACAATAGTTAAATCCCAGTATTTGGGTGGACTCTAACAGGTCTTTTGTATCAAATCCCTTAACCAGGTGACATCTTGAAAGGTGTTGTAAGTCTTCTAACCAGGCAGGCACTAACCGGCCTTATTGTAACAAATCCCTTAACCGGGTCGCATCTAATAGTGTGTTGTAATCCTCTAATAGAGAAGGCTCTTAACAGGGCTCACTTCAGAAGAGTGCAAAATTTGTGAGGTCTCCTCACATCATGATTTTCACCCAAATTGGGTTTCAAAGTGATAAATCTGGTGTCACTGTGTGATTGTTTGTTTGATACTATTTTATGCTTGAATTTGTTTAGCTTACAGTTAAATATACTTCATCAGATATATTAGGAGAAGGTTTTATAGGTGCTGATTCACCCCTCCCCTCTCAGCACTGGTTGGGACTGTCAATTGGTATTAGAGCCAAGTTGATTTTTCTTTACCGCTTGACTGCATAAAGAAAAAGTCAAGATGATGAGAAAGGAAGGACCAAAGTTTTCAAAGGAAAACTTTACTCTATGGTGCAGCAGAATGAAGCTGTATATGAAGACCACCGGAGATCAATACTGGACCCATGTTACCACTGATTACAGTGAACCCGCTGGCACCCTGACACCTGATGAACTGAAGATCAAAATTGAGCACACGGCTGCTATGGACATGATAGCCAGCACACTACCTGATCATGTCTATGCTGAGATTGAGCACCTAGATTCCGTTCAAAAGATGTGGGCTAAGCTGCAACTGGTATATGGAGGGGACCCGAATGTTCAAAGAGCCAAGGTTGAAAGCCTCAGAGGAAAGTACGATGACATGAGGATGAATGAGGGAGAAGACATTGAACAATACAGCAACCGGATCAAAGAAGTGATCAACTCCATCAAAAGTGTTTGAGGAAAGCTTAGTGACGAGGAGGTGGTTAGCAAAATACTGAGAACGCTCAGACCTCAGAACGCCATCAAGATCTCTACCATTCAAGAGCTCAGATCGGTCACCAAAGATCAAGTCACCCTAGACTCCCTAATCGGTAAGTTGACTGCATTTGAATTGAGTAATTTTGATAATAGCTTACACATTCAGGAAGCAACTTTTAAGTCTTCTATCAACATCTCTTCCACCAAAAAGGGAAGAGAAACTGGTAACTACTCTACCGGTAAGATTGGTAATCTTGTTGAGAATATGCTCTCAGAAGAGATGGAGCAAGATGAGTTTGAAGCACTCATCGCTAGGAGATTCCCTAGAGGGAAAGGGAAGTACAAAGGAAAACTTCCTTTGAAATGCTTCTCTTGCAACAATATAAGACATATTGTTGCAAGATGTCCTGATAATGATAATAAAGATAAAAGAGACCGGTTCAAGAGCAAAGCAAAGAAGGAATGCTATCTTGCAGAGGAAGGAGTCACAGACAATGAATTTGAAGACTCTGAGGATCCAAAAATTGCATTTGTTGTAATAAAAGAGGAGAGCCCAGTGGTAAGTGAAATGACACTTATCTCAAGATCTCATCAGCATGATGATTGGATCATTGACAACAGTTGCACTCACCACATGACCGGTGATAAAGAACAAATTTATTAGCTTGGAGCTCAATGACAGCGGATCAGTAACCTTTGGAAATAATGCTCCCCATGCCATCAAAGGAAAAGGTTCTATTACACTCGGTAATGATGCTGTCTGTGAAGATGTGTATTGGGTTGAAGGACTCAATTACAATTTAATGAGTGTTGCACGAGTGAACAACAAAGGATTCTTGTTGGAATTCGGACAAGGTTCCTGTGTAGTCAAGAACCAATGCCGAGCTCATGTTGCAACTGGTAGACAGAGCAAAGGGAATCTGTTCTATCTAGATTCAATGGAAGGAGCATGTCTCATAGCTTCAGTCAAAGGAGAATCAAGCAAAATCTGTCTTATATCTAAAGAAGACAACTAGTTATGGCACAAGAGACTATGCCACATAAACTTTGACAGTATTGTCAAAGTAAGCAAAAAGAAATCAGTTAGAGGACTCCCTGAGATTACAAAACCCAACAGAGGAGTTTGTAAAGATTCTCAGTTAGGAAAACTGACAGGAACAAGTTTCAATAGCAAATCTTTCTTTGCTGAAAATGTTCTAGATCTTGTGCACAGATTTGTGTGAACCGATGAGAACAGAGAGCTACTACGGAGACCGGTACTTCATGCTCTTTGTAGATGACTTCTCTAGAATGATGTGGACTCTCTTTCTTAGAGAGAAATCAGAAGCATTGTTTAAAATCTACAAGGCTAGAGTGGAGAAGGAGACCGGTAAAAGCTTGAAGTGTCTGAGATCAGACAGAGGAGGAGAATACACTTTTCAAGAGTTCACTCACTACTGTGAGGAACATGGCATAAAGAGGCAGCTATCTACACCAAGGACTCCTCAACAAAATGGAGTGGCAAAAAGAAGAAACAGGACGCTGATTGACTGTGCAAGAACCCTGTTGATTTAGAAGGATCTCCCTCATCACTTTTGGAGAGAAGCTATCAGCACTACTATCTACACACTGAACTGAGTTCAAGTCAAGAAAGGAACCGGTAAGACCACTTATGAACTATGGTTCAATCATACTCCTAGTGTAAGTTACTTTAGAATCTTTGGTAGTAAATGTTACATCAAAAGAGATACGTACTTTGGAAAGTTTGATCCCAAGAGTGATGAAGGAACCTTTTTTGGGTTACTCTACCAAAAGCAAAGCCTACTGGTGTCTGAACAAGAGAACGGGAAAAATAATTAAAAGCATCAATGTAAAAGTTGATGAATATTCAGAACAGATTAAGAAGACCGGTCATAATGAATATGACAGTCTAGAAGGCCAAAATGAAGGGAATCTTATTGAGTTCAATGTAGTAACAACCGAAGATGAAAGAGAAGAACATATGAACAAACATCTAGAGCGGGAGACTGTGCCTGAAGTTGATAGGCCAACACAAGATGGTGAACAAGAAGTTGTTCATGACCATGATGAAGAAATTGCTCAACCGGAAGAACCTGACCGGGAACAGAGACCGGTTCTTCCAAGGTATGTCACATATCACTCCACTGATAATATAATTGGTGACCAACATGCAAATGTCTTGACCAGGAAAAAGGCCAAAGAAAATATCTGTTTGTTTTTCTGTATAGAGCCCAAAACCACGAGTGAAGCTCTAGAAGATGAAAATTGGGTTAAGGCCATGGAGGAAGAAATTGACCAAATAGAAAAGAATGATACATGGGTACGTGTGCCTAGACCACAGGACAAGAATGTCATTGGGACAAAGTGGGTCTACAAGAACAAGCTGAATGAAGAAGGGAAAGTCATAAGAAATAAAGCAAGACTGGTCTGCAAAGGGTATGCTCAGGAAGCGGGACTGGACTATGGAGAAACCTTTGCACCGGTGGCCAGATTGGGAGTAAGAATTCTTCTTGCCTGTGCTGCTTACAAGAAATTCAAAGTATACCAGATGGATGTCAAGTCTGCATTTCTAAATGGAATACTGGAGGAGGAAGTTTACATTGAACAACCAGAGGGCTTCACATCTACACAAAAAGGTGGTATGGTTTGTAAATTGAAAAAGGCTCTCTATGGGCTAAAGCAAGCTCCAAGAGCTTGGTATGAGAGGCTGCACTCATACTTCCTAACCATAGGATTCACAAGAACTGGGGACAATAGCAATATGTATCTCATAACCAGAAAATATGGGAATCTGATTGCAGAAATCTTTGTGGATGACATCATCTTTGGAGGAGATGACAGGATGAGAAAAGCCTTTGCTGAAGAAATGAAGCAAGAATTTGAGATGTCTGTGATAGGAGCCATAAAATTCTTCATTGGACTACAGGTCTATCAGCTAAAAGAAGGTATTTTCATCTCTCAGTCCAAATATATAAAAGAAATTCTTAAGACTTTTGGACTTGAAGAATCCAAACTGGTTGGTACACCAATGATAACTAACCTCAAGTTATCAAAGGAAGATGATGTAAAAGAAGTGAATGAAACACTGTATCGGTCCATGATAGGAGAATTACAGTATGCAGTACACAGTAGACCGGACATTGCACATGCTGTTGGCTTAGTTGCAAGATTCTCTGCAAACCCCAAAGAGACACATCTGATAGCAGTAAAGAGAATTTCTAGATACCTAAAGGGTACTGAGGAGTATGGCTTGCGGTTTCCTCACAAGGGAGGCTTCCAAGTAAAGGTTTACACCGATGCAGACTGGGCTGGCAACATTGATGACAGGAAGAGCACAAGTGGAGGCACATTCTTGCTCAGTGGGAGGATTGTGTCTTGGACAAGTAAGAAACAAAACTGCATTTCATAGTCAACTGTAGAGGCTGAATATGTTGCTGCTGCAATCAATTGCACACAGATGATCTGGATCAAATAACTACTGGAAGGAATCAAAGAACAGTTACTTGAACCGATTGCAATCTACTGTGATAGCACCAGTGCAATAAACATATCCAAAAACCCTGTCATGCACTCCAAGACAAAGCACATTGCCATCAAGTATCATTACTTGAGAGAGCTAGTACAAGACAAAGAGGTAAGATTGGAGTATGTTCCCACCAAATAACAGATTGCTGATATCTTCACCAAGCCATTACAAAAGAGTACTTTTGAGTATCTCAGAGGTAAACTAGGGGTTATACCCCTCCCTGATCATTAGTAAACTACCAAAGGGGATCATCAGTTCATTATGCTTCAACAGAGGGTTTCACCTCATCTTTTCTAGACTGATGAAAAGGACTGCTGCTCGTAGGGGGAGCAGATTAGATAAAGGAAGTCTTTCTGACTAGCCTTTAGCATTATTGTCAAAAGGGGGAGAGTTTGGCAATAAACCGGTAGATGACCTGCAGTAGCAGTACCACATAGATGTTAGCACACAGGACAGGTGATATGATTGCCCATCAAGGTTTTGCCATCAATGCCAAAGGGGGAGATTGTTGGCATCAAGAGATGGTAACCGGTAAGCCTGCTACTGGTACATGGCAATTAAGTATTGTCATTGATTGGCAAAAGAGAAAAAAGAGATGTTTTGTCATCTCAATCTAAGGTCCAAAGATCTAAGGAGATCTGTGTGTAAAGAGGCTGGTTTGGCAACCGGTAACACTATGCAAGGAAGAAAAGACTACATCTGCTCACCAAGAGCAAGTAGTCACTAAGCAAAGTGCATCTGCAACCGAGTAAAGGATACGGCTAAGGACATGGATACAACCGGTGTCAACAATGCAACCGAGGAAAAGGGTGCAACCAGTAAGTTAAGAAAGGAAAAGTGACAGGTCAAAGTTCTTACCCGTTCACAACATGAGGATCTCAACCGATCAAGTGAAGACTTCGGTATGATATGATGAACCGGGGAAGTCATAGTCAACTATCTGTTTGAACTAACTCCTTGACCGCGATTTATTGCACTAAACCCGGATGACTTTGAGTTATCATGGTGATTGGTTCAAGGTGTGTTTAAAGGTTTTAAAGGTGAAGTTTGTGGCTTTAAAACAAGGAGTTATCTCTTGTGAAGGAACGGTGCTTGACACGCATCTGTTGTTTTCCCTCTAAAGCAAATAAAGCAAGGGCATGCATCGGATGTTTCCTCAAGTGAACTAATTCTCCACCGAGTGATGTATCTGAAAGGGATCTGAAATTAGGTCATGCAAGAAAGGTGCAATTAGGGCAAGGACTATATATTTTTCTACCTATTGAGAATATAGGTTGCCTTCATTCTACCGAAGAAAAGAGTGAAACTGTACGCTGAAGAAGCTAGGGTAAATAGAAAATAGAAGAGAGAGAAGAGTGTGCAAAGAAGCACAACAGTGAAGGAGAACACACTTGCGGCGACAGGTGATGCTTCTCAACTAAGCATAATAGAGATCTTATCAAGCTAAGCAAAGCTATTTGTAAAAGGTCAATCCCTCTATTGTTTTCTAACAACTACAATAGTTAAATGCTAGTATTTGGGTGGACTCTAACAGGTCCCTTGTATCAAATCCCTTGACCGGGTGACATCTTGAAAGGTGTTCTAAGTCCTCTAACCAGGCAGGCACTAACCGACCTTATTGTAACAAATCTCTTAACCGGGTCGCATCTAATAGTGCGTTGTAATCCTCTAACAGGGAAGGCTCCTAATAGGGCGCACTTCAGTAGAGTGCAGAATTTGTGAGGTCTCCTCACACCGTGGTTTTCACCCAAATTGGGTTTCCACGTGATAAATTTGGTGTCACTGTGTGATTGTTTGCTTGATACTATTTTATGCTTGAATTTTTCTAGCTTACAGTTAAGTATACTTCATAGATATATTAGGAGAAAGTTTTATAGGTGCTGATTCACCCCTCCCCTCTCAGCATTGGTTGGGACTAGCATGCTCCAGCTTGTGCTCGCCCACTTGGGCCAATGTAGCGCCGATTGCATAGTTGGAGGCATCCACATGAACGTGGAATTCCTTATCCCAGTTTGGGTACGCTAAGATAGGGGCACCCACCAACCTTGTCTTTAATTCCTCGAAGGCTTCACCTTGTGTGGTCTCCCAAATGTACGACTCACCCTTCCGTGTTAGTTTCTCCTGGGGGTACAAGATTTGTGCAAAGTTCTTGATAAACCTCTGATAGTACCCGATGTGGTTGAGAAAAGATTGGACTCCAGTGACATTTGTACAGGGTTCCATTTCCAAAATTACCCTCACCTTATCCACATCTATTTTCAACCCGGCTTTGCACACAATGTGTCCTAGCAATTTCCCCTGAGACACCATGAATCTGCACTTCTTGGGATTCAACGCCAATCGCGCTCTCCTACACCATTCCATACATTCTCATAGGGATACCAAATGAGTGTCTTGATCATTGTAAATGGACCAATCATCAAGAAATGCTTTACAATTCCCTATGGACATCTTATCAAAGATTTGTAGGATTATTCTTTGAAAAGTTGTCAGCACGTTACATAATCTGAAGGGCATCCTGTTGTAGGTGTAGACGCCATCCTCAACCACAAATGTGGTTTTTAGCTTGTCCTCCTCGGCAATGGAAGTCTGATTGTACCCCGAGAAGTTGGCCATGAAGGAGTACATCTCGTTCCTCGCTACTAACTCCAAAATGTTGTCTGTGAACGGTATGCGAAATGGGTCCTTAATAGTGATCGCATTCAGACATCGAAAGTCCACATAGATTCGGATATGGTTTGCCTCCTTCAATGAAATCACAATGGGTGATACCCACTCGCTGGTTTGAACTCGAAAAATAATGCCTGCTTCGAGCATTTGCTCTATCTCGTCATTGACCCTTGCAGCATAGTTTTTGGTCATTTGGTACAGTCTCTTCCGTACCTGTTGGGCTCTAGGTACAAATGGGATGCAATGTACATAATTCTAGAGGCACTCCCTTTAAATCCTTGTAGGTCCAGGTGAAGATGTCTTTATACTCCATAAATATTTTGAAGGCTGCGGCCTTCAACACTAGGTTCCAATCATCCCCCACTAATATGTTCTTGGGGTTTGCTTCATCTCCCAAGTTCGTTTCCTTCAGTTTAGGCTCCTCATACCATATAGGTTTATCTTTATCAAACTGGTGTGCGAGAGTCTCATTGACTCGGGCCTCCCCTTCATTGTATTCCCCAGACTCACGAGGGAACATATCCGTCTGTTTAGTCTCCTTCAATCTGCAACATGTTACAATAGAACAACTCGTAGTCCTCCATTTGCTAATGGAAGAGGTCGTTCATGGAACCCAATTTGTCTTTGGAACATCCTTCCAACTTGAGAACACCCTCCTCATTTGGCTCCATCCTTCGTTTTCCTTCATCCGCTCCAGTCAACTCTCCTTTCGACTCCGACTCCGAAGAGGATCCCAACTCCTCGCTCACCATTAGAGTTCTTAGGTCAATCACAAATTTCCTCCCTCCATTCTCCATGAATAGTGTGATGCGCTTCCAGTTATGATTCACCTTCGTAGTGACGAGCCACCCCCTCCCCAGGATAGCATTGTAACCTTTCTTCTTCAAGGGGATCGCTACTAAATCAAGAACAAAGGGTTGTGTACTGATAGTTACCCATTGTGCCATCAGAGTCCTGAGCAACTCAATGTCGTGTTGGTCCGCGCCCACCAGATTGAATGTTGGTGGCCACAACATTGGCTTCCCCAACTTCTTCCAAGTCTCTTCTGGCAGCACATTCACCCCCGATCCTTTGTCCACGATGGTGTTGGTAAGGATGGTTCCCGAGATCCCCATCTCTACCACTGCGGGGTGTCATCCACTATTTATTGCGAGTAGTATAGAGTTTGCCGAAGGGCTGACTGAGACTTCTGCATGGTTTTCCATATGGGTGGGTACCTTTACGGTGCTCAGGATGGCCGTCCTCAGTTGCGACATAGTTTCCAACAGGCCCTTGATTTTCATCGGCACCTCCATCTGCAACACTTGTCTAATGATATTTTGTTTAGCTTCCGTGTGTGGCGAAGTGCTTGTGGTGTCATGTGTTTCTCTTCGCTCTGCCATCATCTATCCTTCAATGTCAGCCTTCGCATCTCGTACCCTCTTCTTTTCTGTATGGGGGTTTGGGTATGTTTCTTCATGGCTTGTGCTTTGGTGATCGCTAGTACCCCTTCTTCACCCAACCTCTCAATGTTCAATAGGTTAAATCTGGGCTTGGGACAATTTGCATCCCCATGGTCACGAGGACCACACCATTGGCACAAGTGTTGAGAGGTTTCCTCCTTTTGCAATCCCGGGCGAAGCGTCCCCACTGATTGTAGGCTCGACATTGAATCATTGGCCGACCCTTAGCATCGTATTGTATCTGACTTTGACTGTTGTTATTATTGTTATTGCCTCTTCCTTCTTGTCGGTTATTCGAGTAACCACTAGACGATGTTGTTGTGTTGGTCTGTTGTTGAGAGGTGCCCACTGCTGCGAACGTCAAAGATTTCTCGTCCTATGTAAAGAGCACTTGTGCACTTCTTGTTTTCATGTTGTATGGGAACTCCTTGGTAGAGTGTTCCATCACCTGACAAATGTCGCATAAGGCCTTTTTAGGGCATGTGCCTTTTGTATGGCCCTCCTCTTTGTAATGTGTGCACCATAATTCTCCCTTGCTCTTGTTGGTGCTCCCCTTCATAGCTTTAAATTCCTTCATCATACGATGCATATCTTTCTGGAGTGCTTGCACCTTTATACTCGACTCTTCATCATTGCTACTTCCTTCAGAGGAATCATCATCTGACGACCTATTCTTCTTCCTGGATGTTTTTCTTTTGCTTTCAAGGTCCATAGCTCGGTTGTATGTGTCTTCGTATGACATCGAAGGAACAATTTTCATTTTCCTTCTTAAGGAGGATTTCAACCACTCCACGAACCAGTGCTTCTTTAGGATGTTTGCTTGTTGATTCTCCATCTTTCCGAGCAACTCCTTGAGTCGTCGGCTGTACATTCTCATGCTCTCCTGCTTCCCTTGCTTCGTATTGTAAATCTTGGCCACGATCTCATTATCGCCCCGCAGTAATTTGAGTTCACTTTGAAACAATATTTTCAACTCGGCCCATGTACTCACCTTCGTCTTGTCTATGTTGGAGAACCAATCTATGGCCACTCTGCCTAGGGTTGTAGGAAACTGCACCACCATTCGTCTTGGTTAGTTTGCCCGTTGGCCGACCAAATTGTCTCGCATGTTTTGCAATGTCGTACGGGGTCCCCCTTCCCATCCCTCGTGAACTTAGGCAATTTCTATTTATTTGTCATTGGTATGTTCTTCGTTGTCCTCGGTTCGGTGTGAACCCCCAAGTTCAGTATATTGGAATTGAACAAATCATTTTGATTACTGTGCTTCGGTGTCCTCCCAAAACTCTCAGCTGCGCCGGTATCCCCTGCATGTTTGTCCTCGATCTCCTCTACTTGCCTTTGGATTTCTAATTCTGCCTCACATAAGTCTCTACTTTATGGCGGTGTAAGTGTGAGATGTCCCAACCGGTATCGAGTATCCTCTATCAGTTCCAATACTTCGTCACCTTCTATCACTCCTCCGTTTGCACAGGTATCCCCTTTGGCACTGTTCACTTCATACCCTTCGTACCTTCGGTACCACCTTCAGCCGCACTTCCTAGATTCCTTTCGGGCAACCATCTTCCCCTTTAGGCCGTCCCTCAACAAGTCTTCGTAGCCATCATCTCCTTTTTGCTTGTTCCTCCAACCTCAAGGCTCTCTGAATGGCCTCGTACTTGTCTCCTTGTCGCCTCGGGATACGATTTCTATCTTTCTTCAAGGTTATTGGCATTAATTATTCTTTTCGAAGGGGTTAAGGATGCGTTGCCATTTGTGGCTCTTGTTACACTCCTCTTCTTCGCTTCGGCTCCTTTCCTCCTACCACTCTAAGACTTGTGGACGATGGTTTTTTGTGCTTTCTTCTTCTCGCGAGTTACAAAGGGTAAGGAAGTATTGTGCCAATAGCCGTGGTGAGTGGCACATCAAACAGGCCATCACCAGATTCACATAAAGTAAAGTCCACATCTCACTTTCGGGAACTTTCGCTTTTCTCGCCTCCCTTCGTACGTACGTTTCAATGGATGTTTGCAATATGTTTGCACACTCCATCACGAAAGCTCTTTCTCCTTCAAACAATTCTTCAAATGCTTCTTCGTTACTATTACTCGTGCCTTCGTCACTTATTGGTTGGCCCATTATATTATTCTCCCCATATAACACCCTACCGTCATTCCCAAATTTGTGTAGGCAACGACGCCAAATGTTTGCCCCGTACGGTCTACACTTAGAATAGAATAAAATGCATACAAAACAAATGCAATATAAGAGAACTCACATATTCATATTCATTAATCTCATAAATGCTTACAATGTATCTCAGAATGACATCAACAGTACTTCTATTACATCACGACAACAACAACATAATCATATCTCGGGGATAGTACATGGATATATAGAGGTGTCGTGGGGGTGTGAGTGCCAATTGTCGGCAACCGTCGCCCAACTACCTACCCCTCGACAAACACTAACAAACACTAATTACGGGATAATAGTTGTCTTAAGTGACCATCCTAGGTAGTTATCCTAAGTAGTTACTTAGGTGGTTATGCTAAGTGGTTATAGGTTAGTTATCAAGGAGAGTGTCATGTCCCCTTCTTGAAATAGGATTAAATAATAAGCTAAGTTATCAGATCCCTGCATATAGGCCTGGATCCTAGTTCCAGTGTGATGGCGGTACTGATTCCTCTCGGATTCTAGTCGGGCCTCCGGATTCCCTGTGGGCTTTGCAAAGCAAAACTCGTAGGGAATCCGGATGCCTAACTGGAATCCTATTAGAATTCGGGTAGAATCTAGAGGAATCCATGGGCGCTAAAAAATGGGCCCCACATGCTTTTTAAAAAAAAAATCTAAAAAGCATCTAAAACCCTAATTTTGATCATAAAGCTGCATTTGGTCGTTTGATGATCATTCATTCATCTCTCAAGCATTTTTCACCATTTTTGCTTTGTTCTATAGCTGTAACATTTTTCTTCGAAGGTGAACACTACGAAGGACTAAGATCCACATCAAAGACTTAGGAATTGTAGCATAATGAAGATAAATTTGGATATTAAAAATATGGCTTGTAATTTAAATTTTCATTGTGTAATGACATTTTGAGACTTTTGCAAAGTATGAACATGATATATGAGGTATTTTATTTATAATTTTATTGACAATTATGGATTTATGAGTATCACGCTCCTAACTTCTTATTATTATATGTTTGAAGTTTTGAACCAATGATGAATGAACATTGAACATGTTACATGTATGAATCTATGAATATACATACATACATGCATATATTGAAAATATCTATATATATATTCATGGTACCGGAACTTGCCCAATTGTTTTTTTTGCCGAATTCAGGAATTGGAATCCAAACCCGAATCTGAATCAGAACCAGGATCAACAACTTAGATAACAAACAATAATAATTAAATTAAAAATATATAAGAATAATATTAAAAATAATTAAATATTAGTTAAATTAAACAAAAGGTCAAAAGGAATGAATGGAAAGTTGTGTCTCCCTCAAATGAGAGGTATAAAAGGGAGGGATGAGAACTTCATTTGAAAAAAAAGAGGAGGAAGAAAGAGTGGAGCATAAGAATTAAGGAGTTATTAAGGGAAAGGAAAGGGAAGAAAATAAGGAAGTGACTTTCAAAAGACGAAAGGCTGTGGCTTTTTGAAAGGGATGTAATTATGAAAGTTGTGAGTCTTCGAAAAGGTTATGATTATGAAGGGAAGGGTTGTGACTCTTCGAAAGAAGGATGATTATGAAGGGTCACAACTCTTGCCAAAAGGTTGACATGATGAAGAGGTGTGACCTCTCCCTCACATGGGGGGATATAAAGGAGAAGAAGGATCAAATGGAATGGGAAAAAAAAGAGTAGAAGAGATCAAGAGCAGATTTAGAGCAGAAGCATAAGGAGGGATCTGAAAAAAGAATTGAGAAGGAAAGAAGATAATAAGAAGAGGATATGCAGATCTTGAATGGAATATGTGCAGATTTGAAAAGTAGTAAAGATAGATTTGATAAGTGAGAGATAGGTGAAGATTTAATGAGTGAAAGGGGTAATTGTTGTTGTTGGACAAATGTATCTTTTCATAACCTATGTTACCTCGAGTTCCTGAGACGGGGGGATGCGGGGATGGGGAAACGGGTTTCTGGGACGTTTTTTGCTGGAGGAGGGGATGGCTATATATATATATATATATAAATCTGAATTTTTAGATATATTCAAGAATTTCAGAATTACATAACATTGTAAGATTCATCATAGCAACATAATTTAAAATTATTAGTTCCATTCATCAAAACCCTCTGCAAATGCTTGTGCACAAAACCCTTTGCAAATGCCTCTGCACAAAAAACTCCCCTGCAAATGCCCTCAAATACCTCTGCAAATGCTCTAAACTGTGCGTCCAAACCTTGCAAACTGTGCGTCCAAACTGGCTTCAGTTGCGTGCATGTGTGCGTCTATCGGCAAGAAGGAAGAAATGAATGAAAACAATAAAATGCAAACATTATAACATATCATATGTTACAACTAACATATCATATGTTATTTTATTATTTTATTAACCTTTGTTGCGTGTGGGGCTCGCGAATGGGCAAAAAACTTGCAATTTATTAATAATTTTTTTGTTTAATGTTGTTTTGCCGTCGGAAACCTCAATCTGTCCCCGAGATGATCAGGGGACGGCTAAGCAGTCCTCGAGAATGCCAACCACCGTAGGACACACGTTGACTGTTTCCGAAATTTTTGAGACAAGTTTCTGATTTTCTGACCTAGTCGGGGATGACTAGGAAACGTCCCCGACCGTCCCCCCGTCCCCAAAACTATGTCCGTTTCCAAAACTTGGGGTTTAGGGCTGAAAACGTGTCCCCAGGTAACATAGTTCATAACCAAAGAGTGTGACCTTTTCATAAGGGCATTAACAAATGAAAGGGTGTGACTCCCTACACTCAAAGGAGATATTAAGGAGGAGAAGGTTCCATTTGAAGAAATAAAAAAAGTGGAAAACAATTGGGAGAATAATATATTATTCTTGAAGGCAACAATGAAAAGTGATATTAATGCCTCACAAGATAGGTAAGTCCTACAGTGGAATGGACCATGCCACATCATACAAAGGCACTAGATAATGCCTGTGATGTAATGAGCATAGGCTAAATCATACAAAGACACTAGATAAGCCCTGTGGTGGAATGGGCATAGGCTACATCATACAAAGGCACTAGATAAGGCTTGCGGTGGAATGAGCATGGGTTACATCATACAAAGGCACTATTTGTGACGGATAGTCCATATAGATGGAAAGCAATTGCACAAGGGGGAATGGTGAGGCCTCACTAGGTACACCACCTCATGAAGCATGAGGTCAAGAGGGACAATAGATTCCACTCTTGGGCCTATGGTTGAGTTAAGGGCACCCTATTGTAATCTTTCCACCAATCCATATGGAAGTTAAATGCTATAAGACCTAAATCATCATTTATCTTGTTAAACGGTATTTTAATTGGTGAAGTTATATCTCTAACCATCTTACAATTCTTATTTTAATGGAATTTGTGATTCTAGGGCAAAAATTTGGGCAATCCCAAAAAGGGGACATTACAGAGAGTCTATAAATACAAGCTCATTTGTAATGTAAAGGGACTTTATTTTTGCAGATGAGAAATTTTGGAGAAATTTTCAAAGATATTGTACTAGTTGTTTTGGCTACACATTTTGTACCCAAAACTTTAGAACTTGTATATTTTCAGAAGGACAATAAAGAATGCATTTAGTTTGTATGTCTAGATGTGTTACGGAGTTATTGTTATTGACTTATTGTATGTTAAGTTGGTAATATCTTTGTGTAGTTATGAAATCCATTAGTTCTTGATTCAATTGACATATGTAATCGATGAAACACAATCATACCTTGGTACCTTGGTTTAAATGATAAGATAACTTGTTTCCTTGTACATTGAGATTCGCTATCCTCCTTTCATTATTGTATATCCAAACATGTTTTGTGCTAAAACCCCTTTTGTAATCATTATTCATTGTTAATCTCGAACGTTTTTCATATGTCTACTATTGGGGTTTTTGTAATCCATTTTCTTTAGTTTTGTCTTGTCTCCTTTTTGCACTTTCAGGTGAAAAGACACAAAAACTACAATTACCCTTATCATACGAGGAAGCTGCCCCTCTCAAACGCAGAGGAAATTTGTGGCTTTTCTACAATCTCTCCAACTGTTGGGATGTTTGTCATTGCTCTTCGGGCGATCAGGGTCAGTTTTGGAGATCAAATCACAGTGACAAATCTGTTTACCAACACACCCTTAGTACAGTCCCGATCATATAAATATGCAATCATAATGAGAAAAAAATGTGAGGTTCATTAAATACCATCCAAAGTAGCAGAAACTACCAATCAGTCAAAAAGAAACCAAGACCCTGCACCCATTAACATTTTTCAAGGAAGCCTCCATAGTCCATTCTGAGCAGTCCAAGCGAGTTTGAACCTAAAAAATCTGCTGAGTTTTTCATTGAACTAACTCGACACATCCTTATTGGCTAACAAATCTACAACTTCAGTATCTGCTCCTTTGTAGTACTAAAAAGTTTGGATTAGATAGGTTGTGGAATAATCAGGATTATGCGCCCTTTATGATTTTACTAATATACCAGTTTCAACACTGACTCTTGTTTATTGCATCAATAAAATGAGTCTAGATTCTTCTTCGTGAAGAATTTCTGATCACTGCTTTATGTATACACCTCTAAATCAGACTCAAGATTCGGCCATATTGTAGGTAATAATGCCATAATCTACACAGAAAGCTTATGTTGCTTTTCATTCTTCCTGGTATCTGAGAACATCGCCATCTCCGCAGTATCAGATTGTCTTTATAAGCCCCCTTTAAATTGAATGTCGATCTAGCACCCACAAGTGGGCCTGACATAGTAGATGAGCTTTTGTATGTTCGTATTCACACCGTTCCTTTGGGGGATGAATGATTAAATGTCATATTCAATATTCTATTGTTGATTTTATAGTCGGGATATGTACAAACATACAAGCACACTAGTGGAATCAATACCCGTTTTTGTATCAGTATTTGTGTTTGAATCCTTACTGCATTAGAAACTATGCATAAAGAGCTGGAACTTTTTTCTTCCATCCAAGTTTTCCACATGTATGGTGTAACAACTATCAGGAAGCATTTACAATAGGGGCAGTAACTGGATGTAGTTCTTTGAAGTATTGGAACTATAGATTTCTGGAACTATAGCTTTCTTACTGTATAAATTTGATTTTTGAAAGTACGGTAGATTTTGAGAATTGAGTAGGTGTCTTTGCAGTTGCATTTTGTTTTTGAGTGTCACCTGAGAGGATTTGTTTTTCAGATTGATGACTACAGTATGGTGAACTTCTTACCTCTTGATATAACAAAAGAGAACAGGTATGTTCCTGTTATGAGTGTAACCCATGTTATTGCAAATTATGTGCATCATTTTGGATACTAAGGATTCCTTTCAAGCATTCAGTGAATATTTCACTTCCTGTCTATGTGATATTTTCTTACAAAATGTATGCAATTTTGCAGCATACAATACATCTTGTCGCATATTGACAATGCCATTCAGTTTGGAGAAGATGCTGATGTTAAGGTTAAGGATTTTGATCCTGATTTTAATGATGCAGATAATCGAGAGGATGATTGAGGGAGAGATTCTGGTGATGCTATATATTTGCATTTAATTTTCTTTGGGATGTTTTAACACTAGAACTTTGCAAATAGCTATTATTGCTTGTAAATGCATATTCACGATCCAATTCAAACACATTGCAAGGTGGTTGTAAATTTTCTAAACCCTATTTGATATTAGCTCTTTTTTTCTTTTAAAATGAATTAGCAGTGATCTGAAAGCACCAGTTTCGTCATACCATTTAATGAAAAAGACGTTCAATAGAAGCCCTTGCATATCTGATATCTACAATTGTTATAAATTTTCTATATGAATTCTGTTTATTAGACCAAGCTTACTAATCCATATTAAGCTACGATCCTACACGTCTCAGGATTTTCCTTGTTATTTTCTGAAAAAGATGTTCAATGTAAGGCTTGTATGTCTGATATCTACAATTGTTTTTATTTTTGTATATGAACTCTAGTTATTAAACCCATCTCACCAATCTCTATCGAGTAACATGCCAACATTTTCCTCATTTTTTTGGCTATGAAAGAACAAATTGTCATATGATTATGCAATGGCAGGAGAAAAACATGATTTACCTGTGGTTTTGATCAGTTTGAAGAGAAGTATTCTAAACTAAATGAGCTTTTGTAAATATAGCAGCATAAAAAGAAATCATAAACCAAGGCATATAATTTCTTCTTAAAATCTGTATCTGGTGGAGAATTAATCATACAGCGACATTATAGAATTGTACCTGAACCTGTTAATTTTAACTTTGGAGAAATGCGTATGTATAGACGATCTCCTATAAAACAAGGATTCATATATATATTTTTTATTACCATGATATTTAAGGACCATTGGTAGATGGGTAAAAGTTATAGCTTAACTGTTATGGTGGAAGCTAATAGAATCCCAAGTTGTCGTTATAACTGTCAGGTTGTCCATTACCTTCTTCATTTGTCACGGAGCTAGTTTTCCTTTTTTGAGTGCTGCGGTCATTTTCAATGATGACTTGATTCCATATATGGATGCACGTCAACTTTGCCATTGCCTCTGCTTGGTTATTGGTGTCATGTTCATGATGTAGATCAGTGGAGACTGCTTAAGGTCATATTGTATAGCACCTCACAGCTGGGACTGCATGGGACTATAATGCCAAGTTGTTACAGGTTTGATGTTTTCCACAACATTTTCAATTGCCACAAAGCTACTTTTTCTTTATTCAATGCTGCTGTCTTCTTCAATGATTACCATATTCCATTGTATCGTTTGAAATCTGGATTTGCCTCAACTTTGCCATTGCCTTTGCTTGGTTATTGGTGTCGGTTACTATGTCCATGATGTAGATCACTAGAGGCTGCTCAGTTCCATACTTTATAACACCTCTCAGCTGGAACTGGATTGCCTTTTGCAGCTCATCAAAATTTAGTTTAATGAATCCTGTGGGCTTGTTTATTCACACAACATTTTGCTGTTTTTCTAACAATTGACAATGTGGAGTTAAAAGGTATAATCGGAAAAGAAATGGAGATAATATAAGTGTAGTTGATAGAGTTGAAAGATGAGACGAACACTTTTTTCAAGAAACGGCATTTTAAATTACACATTGCAAGGGTGTTACATGAACCAAAAAAAATGGAGATATTATGAATAAATCTCATCCTCTAAAACACATATATTGACTATATTTTGTCTCACAGATCAAACTTGAATTTATTTATAGGTTTTGTCCCTCTAACTTACCAAACTTGGTTATTAGATTTACCCAAACCGCATCCTGTACCCGATCCAAAATGGTTCTTGTATTGTATTCATTGTGTTCTTGGTTCTGTGCGATGGAAAATGTTTTTGTTGTTTTTTGGGGAATGGTGTTGGGCGGCTATTAAAATAATAGACCCAAATTAATATTTGAAAATGTAGACGAGTTAAAAAAATCAGAAATTCGAATTTTCAAAATCCAATAACAATTCATTTATTCCCTGAAATTGATATAATTATTAGTATTTTGAGATTATTTGATGGATATAATGAATAATGCTCATCATCAATATGGATGTGTTGGCCTCAGCTGTCTCCTGCTTGGGAGTTAAAGTGATTGCACATGCAAGGTACGATCAACTTGCATTGGCTTCCCGTGCTTTACATTCTACATGGTGGGCTCTCCTATTAAGGTCTATTGTGATATGCTACACATTACACAACAGTATGCTTCTCCAATCTCTTAAAGGGCAATTTTTTTTTCTTAATAGAGTGGATAAAGCTACGTGTTGAATAATTTCTCTTAGTGACAAGGAACTGGTAAGTTGTGAGAGGAGGTGAACAAGTGGATTCAACAATCCTGGAGAATAATATAGTTGCTACCACTTTTCCAGCCTTTCCCTAAGCGAAAGTGGCCTTGTATATCCATGTAAATGTACTTCATTTTAATTTTTGATGCTTCGTTAGGGCTATATTTTTCTTGGGAAATTCCATAAAGAGGCCAAATAATTATTTTATGGTATGTTGTGCATGCCCTCCAAGCTCTTTGGAATGACTGATTATTTGATCCTTCAGTGAACACCTTTTTTTGAGCCCTTCACCTTGTTGAACATTTTGGATTGCAATGATGAGTAAAGAGATGTTTATTCGCTTCCACCTTTGTTGAATTGTGTCAAACAAGCTCTTGGTAGAACTTTAGGGTTTGGTTTCTCTCATGAATGAGAATCATTTGGCCATGCATGCTATTTATTTGTTGTGCTTACTCAACCACCTTGGAAAACCATGTTTTGTATCACATTTGGAAATCTTGATGTAAGAATCTCTCGGGTGACAGGGCTATAGATCAATGGGTTATGGGTCTTGCACGGGTACAAGGGGATCTGCATCTGCCCCTGCTTATGGGTAAACAGAAGGCTTTGCATTTAGGGATTTATTCTATATATATAACTTATTACTACCAAGATAGACAATATACCTTGGATGTTTTCTCCCCTATGTCCATTAGCCTTAATACCTTTGTGATTGTTCACTAAGGGAGGTTGAAGTCAATATCCACAGTTTTTTTGATATCTTTTCAATATTTGGAATATTTTAATGCTCTTTCAGGTAATATTTCAGTTGCTTCACTTTTATTTTAGATCATAATTTTCATTGATTCTTTTTATTCATATTAGTTTTAATGTCAGAATCTCTATTTTTTTAAAAAAAAAAAACATTAATATTAAAATCAGGGTACTCATGATAGCGAAATTAATTTTGGATAGTGATGATTTTCAAATTTGGTGATACGGAAAATCTGTGATAAAAAAGATGTGATGTAGGAGCATCTAGTCTCACAAGCAATCCCACATCACCAAAAAAAAATATTTTATTTTTATGTCAATTTTGCATTTTTGATGTAGGTTGGAGCTTTAAGAGCATATTGTGGAGTATTATAAGGATAAAATCTAAATTAAAGAGGACTTGGCTTTCATTTAAAAATTAGAGATAAACATGGTGATTAATGTGGTTTTAAGAGTATTGTATTGCACAAATTCAAAGTTTTTAAGGGTTGAAGAGATCTATTGGCATATTATAGAATTGAAAATTAATTATTTTCACAATTTTTATGTCAAGATAAGTTTATATAAGGAAAGTGACATTTCGTATACCATTCTTGTTTTATCCTTTCAATGGGAGTTAAAATGGACATAAAAGCTAGTGATTTTTGAGAAAATAATAAAAGACTTCAATTTCCAATTAAGTATGGTTTGTTTTATGTTTTTATTCATTTTTCGAAGTCATCTACACCAAGGTGCTAGATATGGTACAACAAACTTGGGTGCCATATTTGTAAGAATTTGATGACGAATTTGAAGCATATACAAAGGAATTTCAAAGACAATTGAAGGTAAGTGCATACATTTGGGTGCCTTACCAATGCCTATGTTGACAACAATACCCAAGTTAAGATAATAATGCCTATGCATAGAACAATACCTTTTTTTTATACTTAATACATTCACATCATCTATCACAACTTCCACTGCACAAAATAGTAATGCCATCCATGTTAGTAATGGGACTAATTGTATCAATCAATATACTTATGTCTTCAACGAATCTTCCTTTTGCTTCTCAAAATACCCATCAACCATCCCCTCCACCCACTTACCATAATGTTCCACATACTTACCATAATATCCTTTCAAATCTACAATGACAGTCAAACATTTCACAAGCCAATTCACCTATTGATGTTGTCATAAACCATGTGTTGCAAAAGTGTCATTTTCATAATAATAATTGGCCAGCATGACCCAATTCTTGTTATGCCTTGCATACTTGTCCCAACATTTTGTTCGCCAAAATGTTGGGTCCCTCCTTTTCTTTTCCTTTCTTTTCTTTTGTTTCTTTGTTTGTTTTGCCTTGCTTCCCTTTTGGTACATTAGAGTCCGAGACCATGAAGTCACTCCCCTTTTTACCTTATTTTTGGTCGGATCCTCAGACCTCGAGGTTTCATAATGCTCTTGGGGTCGTTTGGCTCTTTGTAGTATTCGGATCTCAGAGCCTCTAGTCTCCAACACACAGAACACCACTTGTCAACAACATAGGACAATGTGTATTTAATGCACTTAGCTCGACATGTTATAAAATGTCTTTTTGTAGGTCATTTTTATTCACCAAGTGATTTAAAGAGAATTGTAAGCTTTGAGTGCAACCAAGCTTTCTAACAACTTAAATTGTTGAATTTTTTGAAGCTATTGCTGCATTCTTAGTTGCTTTAAGGTGGATTTGTGCATTTTCTCATGCAGATTTCAAGCAGGTAGGGTTTTCTTCGCCGTTTTCTTGAAGTTGTTGTGTGTTCTTGTCACATTTTTTCATTTCTATTTTTGTGTTTTTTCTGTTATGTAGTTTAGGGTTTTCATTTCTAACTTAGAAATAAGTGATTTCCGAGTGAAATATGTGCTCTAGTCATGTTAGGGTTCTTTGATTTTGTTTTTTGAGTTTCCTTGTGTCCTAAAATTACAATGTAGTATGTTTTGGTTTGGGAATTTTGCGGAGTTTGATAATTTAGGGCTTTTTCAGTGTTCTTCCTATTTGGCCTATGTCGTATGGTGGTAAGTTAAGGCACCCTCCTAAGAGCTCGACAAGTGCATTAATCGCTAGGTTTTTTTCCCATGCCTAGTGAGTTGAGGCACCCTTTCGGTGTGTTTTCACTCACTTTTGACGATTTTGGTTAAGTATGTCAACAAGTCTTTGGCCTCAAACTCTTAGCTAAGGAGTTTTGTCGTGCTCATTCACAAATTTGAATTTCTAGATTCCTATATCTTTGAGCGTAGATTCACAAACCTCATTTTCTAGAATCCCTCATTCCAAAACCAACCTTTGGCCACGATCACACCTTAAGATAGAAATAATCAAGACTTATGGATATTAGACCCATAGGTTCAGAATCCTTACCTCCGGTCTACCTTATCCTAATAGGAAATATTTTCTTGGATCCTCGACCTAGTGTGTTCGGTTCCCCTCTCTCGCAATCCAATGTTGATACTGAGGGGTGTCTATAGATTTTGCATTCTGGGGATATCGTCCCAACCATCCCTTATTCTTAAGGGAAGTTAGCACCAGGATGTCTGCCCCTAGATTCTTGGATTTTGGTCCCTGAAGTATTAGTGTAGAAGAATAAAATGCTTTTATATGGTTGAATAAAGATTTGTTGCTTTTGTTGGAAACTGCAATTGAAACAATTGTTGTATTGTCATTGATGTCAAACCTTAACTGGTACAATAATTGCTATCTAAGAAAGTACTATATCTATTGGTTGATGAAAAGGATTAGGGCAAGGGAAATAACAATAGCACCTAAGGAAAGGTTGAGTTATTTGATACTTCAATGAGTACTTGATTATTTGGCACTATGATGAGATAATGTATTGTTTATCTAAGTAAGAATAAAGACTGAAGAAGTATGCTTAACTAAGCAAAAGTGAAGAAATCTAGTTTAAACTGAGTGATGTTAGTGTCAACCGAGCACCAGTATATGCCGAGTAAAACTAGTGTTGACCGAACATCAGTTTATGCCGAGTGACAGGAAATTACCGAGCAAGACAGTGTCAGCCGAGGAAGACAGTTTGTAGAGATGACCGAGGTACATACTGATGATCGAGGAGATGAACACAGTATTGACCGAGCGTTAGTAATTTACATTTGGAGGAAGAATTCAGATTTCTAGCCGACTTAGTTGAATTCTTGGGTTATGTAAATCGTCTTGACTTTATTAATTGATTATATGGAGAATTTAATGCATGGTAAATCGTTTTATTATGGATTCAATGATGAGATTGAAGATGTTTCTAGAAGGATGTATAAAGCACTTAAATGTTAGAAGGATCCATTGGATCTGACCTAACCTAAGATCTACGAAGGAGACAGATCTATCTATCTGGAGAGGTATAAAGGAAACCTAATGATGAGGTTACAGAGTATGCTGGTGTTGTTGATGTTATTGACTGATAAGTCTAAGCAGAAGGCTGAAGGTGAAGATCAGAGTTGTGATTGCTTGAAGTGAATTCCGAGCACATCAGAGATAGAGATGGAAATGATACTTAGTAAATCAACATATATGTGTGAATTGGATCTGATATTTGCAAAGTGAGTTGTATGTTTTATAGATTAGAAACTACTGCTACTTTCTAACCATTGTAACAGTCAAAATCCTTTAATCAAGGTTGACCTAACAGTCATTGATAAATCTTTTAATCAAGGTGGCATTCTAATGGAATCTACTCAAGTCCTCTGACCAAGCCACTCCTAACAGGGTGATTGAAATACTTTAATAGGGTCACACCTAATAGTGTCTTTGTAAACCTTTAACAAGGTTGGCTTTTCATCAAGCTCACTTCAGAAGAGTGAAAATATCAGTAACATGTTACAAAGTGGTTTTTCCCAAATTGGGTTTCCACTATAAATCTTGGTGTCATACTTGTTTGAATGTTTTGATATTCTGCAAGTTAAATACTATTAAATAGTGGATTGCATGTTATATGTTTTCTGATATATATTCTTTAGAGACCGAGTTGAGTTGGTGATTAGATCTGAGTTTGTTGAAGTATTTGAATGTTCAATTGGTACATCTGGACTTGAGAACAACTGATTCACCCCCCCTCTCTGTTGTTCTAAATCATATTAACAATTGGTATCAGAGCTGTTGGTGCTTACAGAGAAAAAGTTTAAAGGTACTTGAAGCTAATGATCAAGATGTATAAAAAGGAGGTACCGAAGTTGAACAAGAACTTCCCTGCATGGCAAAGTCTAATGAAACTGCATCTAGCTGGTATTGGTGATTCAGCGAAATACTATGTTGAACATGACTATGTTCCACCTGTTGCACCTATGACTGCCGAGGAGATGAAAACAAAACATGAACACTATCAAACAATGTTGGAGATTGCATGTGCCTTAAGCTATCTTGAATTTGAAGACATCAAGGATTGCACTACTGCAAAGGCAATGTGGGATACTCTTGCAACCATCTATGGTGGTGATGCAAATGTATTGAGGGCAAAAGATGAAAGCTGGAGAGGTAAGTTTGATGAAATGAAAATGCAAGAAGGTGAGAATATTGCTCAGTATTGTGGAAGAATCAAATAAATAGTGAATGCTACGAGAGGAGCTAATGGAATGATTGATGATGAGACTGTCATTGGAAAGGTATTAAGAACTCTGCTTCCTATATATGCTATCAAAATTTCTGCAATTCAAGAATCAAGATGTAACCCTGGTAATGTTCTAACTTTGGAAAGCCTTGTTGGTAAGCTTACTACTTTTGAACTGTCTAACTATGATAATTACACTGTTCCTAATGTTGAATCTGCATTCAAGTCACAAATGGTTTTGCATAAATCTAAAAGAGAAAAAGATAAATGTGTGAAAAGTGAAAGTGGAAGTGACAGTGACACTTCTGATGAGGAACTAGATGATCTTGAAGCACTCATGGCTAGAAGATTGAAGAGAGAAAAAGGCAAATACAAAGGTAAACTTCCTATAATCTATTTTTCATGTAACAAAGTTGGCCATATTGTTGCAAGGTGCCATGACAGGAATGACAAGGATGATGACAGAGAAAGAAAGTACAAAGATAAGAGAGATAACAAAGATCACCGAAGGTACAAAGATTACAAGAAAAAAGGTAAGAAATCCTGTTACATTGCAGAAGAGGAAACTAATAGTGACAGTGATAATTTTGATATTGAAGTAGTTTATGTTGCTATGAAAGATGATTATGATGAGGATGAGAAAAGTGCACTTATTTCTTATGTGAGCAAAGGTAATAAATGGATTATTGATAGTGGTTGCTCACATCACGTGACTAGTGATAAAAGTAAATTTGAAACCCTAGATCATTACATAGGTAGAAGTGTTAAGTTTGGTAATGATGCACCATGTCCTGTGAGAGGTAAAGGATCAATTAAACTAACTGATAAGATCACTTGTGAAAATGCTTATTAGGTTGAAGGTCTTAACTATAATTTGTGGAGTGTTGCACAACTTAATAGCACTAGTTACCGAGTGGAATTTCATCATAGAAAGGCTAAAATATTTGATGCTACTGGTGAACTAATTGGAAGTGGTGAGCAGACTAAAGGTAATTTGTTCTATCTAGATCTATCTGAAGAGACACATTTGTTTGCACAATTTGATGATGTATGGTTATGGCATAAGAGGCTATGCCATGTTAACTTTGACAATCTGGTAAATATAAGTAAAAAGAAGAAAATTAGAGGTTTGCCAAGATTGAAGAAACTTGATAATGTGATGTGTAAACGTCAGTTGGGAAAAATGACAAAGTCTAGTTTCAAGAGCAAGACATTTACTTCTGAGAATATTTTGGATTTGGTTCATATTGACCTTTGTGGACCTATGGGAATACGAAGCTATTGTAGTGCTAGGTATTTTATTCTATTTGTTGATGATTACACTAGAATGATGACTGTAATATTTTTGAAAGAAAAATCTGATGCATTTTAGTTGTTTAAGTGGTATTTGGCTAAGGTTGAAAAAGAAACAGGTAGAAGCCTGAAATGTCTGAGATCTGATCGAGGTGGAGAGTTTATATCAAATGAGTTCAATCTGTTCTACAATGATAGAGGAATCAAGAGACAGATGTCTGCACCCAGAATACCTCCACAGAATGTTATAGTTGAGAGGAGAAACCGATCTATTATGGATTGTGCAAGGACACTGATGATTGAGAAAAATGTTGCACATAAATACTGTAGAGAAGCTGTAAGTACAACTGTTTATACTTTGAGCCGAGTACAAATAAAGAAGGGTACAAATGTTACACCCTATGAATTATGGCATGGATATGCACCTAATGTGAAATACTTTAGAATCTTTGGGAGTAAATGCTATATACTGAAGGATAATAGAAATGGAAAGTTTGATGCTAAAAGTGATGAAGGCATATTCCTAGGCTATTCCACTAAGAGTAAAGCTTATAAGTGTTTGAATTCTAACACTAACAAAATTGTGGAAGGTGCAAATGTGAGAGTTGATGAATATGCAGAGAGAAATGAACAAGAAGGCAATAAAGAACCTGAAGACTATAGATCTTTTGTTTATATAGAAGAAGGAGAGGCAAGTAACACACCTGCACCTGATGCAAAGTCCTGGGTAAGCAATGCCGAGCATCAAGAGGATGCCACCGAGCAATCAGAAGTAGAATCTGATAATTTTCATGATTAACTTGAGAAGAGATCTGAACCTACATTGGCATAGTATGTGAGAAGACATCATAAGGTTGAACAAATAATTGAAGATAAAGAATCTGGAGTATTGACTAGAAGTAAGTTGAAAGACCCTACATGTTTATTGTGTGAGTTTGAGCCTAAGACAGTAAAAGATGCTTTGGAGAATGAAGACTGGATTCAAGCTATGAATGAAGAACTAGATCAAATTGAAAGGGATGATACTTGAACTCTGGTGCTGAGACCAGAAAAGAAGAATCTTATTGGAACAAAATGGGTATTCAGAAATAAGCTCAATGAACATGGACAAGTCACAAGGAACAAGGAAAGACTAGTATGCAAAGGTTATGCACAAGAAGAAGGAATAGACTATGAGGAAACATTTGCCCCTGTAGCAAGATTAGAAGGAGTGAGAGCTCTACTTGCATATGCTGCTTACAAAGATTTTAAGGTATACCAAATGCATGTCAAATCTGCATTTTTGAATGGTATATTAGAAGAAGAGGTATATATTGAACAACTTGAAGGATTTGTTGATCCAGACAAGAAAAATATGGTTTGCAAATTGAACAAAGCACTGTATGGATTGAAACAAGCCCCTAGAGCATGGTATGAGAGGCTGGACAATTATTTGATCAAGATTGGATTTGAAAGGACAAATGACAACAACAATCTGTACATGAAAGCTAAAGAAGGTAAAGGGATTTTGTTAGCAGAAATTTTTGTAGATGATATCATATTTGGAGGACAAGATGCCCTATGTCAGAAATTTTCAAATGAAATGCAAACTAAATTTGAGATGTCTATGTTTGGTGAGATCAAATTCTTTGTTGGTTTACAAATCTATCAGATGGAGAAAGGTATCTTTATCACACAATCTAAATATGTCAAAGAGATACTGAAAACTTTTGGAATGGAGGATTCAAGGCCAGTGAGTACTCCTATGGCTACTAGACAAAAACTGTCTAAGACTGATGATACTGCTGAAGTGAATCAAACCCTGTATAGATCCATGATTGGAAAGCTGCAATATGTTGTTCACAAAAGACTAGATATTGCTCTAGCAGTTGGGATTGTGGCAAGATTCTCTGCCAATCCTAAGGAAAATCATATGATGGCTGTGTAAAGAATACTTAGATATCTGAAAGGGACAGAAGAGTATGGATTGTACTACAAGAGAAATGAGAAATTTGAACCGAGAGTTTACACTAATGCTAATTGGGCAAGAAATGTTGATGACAGGAAAAATACAAGTGGAGGAGCTTTCTTTCTTGGACAAAGATTAGTCTCTTGGACAAGCAAGAAACAAAATTGCATTTCCCAATCTACAACAAAAGTTGAGTATGTAGTAGCTGCAATAAACTGTTCAAATCTGGTATGGATCAAACAATTATTAAAAGGAATGAAATAGGAAATTACTGAACTTGTTGTTATCTTCTGTGATAACACAAGTGTCATTAACATATCAAAGAACCCTGTAATGCATACAAAGGCCAAACACATTGCCATTAAGTATCATTACTTAAGAGAATTGGTATAGGAAAAAGAAGTGAGAATGGAATATGTGAACACAAAGGAACAACTAGCAGACATATTCACAAAATATTTTCCTAAGGATGCTCATGAATATCTAAGAGGTAAATTAGGGTTTCTTCCCCTAACTGAGGCTGCCCAGTCAAGCTAGGAGCACTACATCAAATGTGCTGCACAAAATATATGACAAATTGATGTAGGAAAGGTCACACTTTAGGAGTTGCCTAAAGTTGTGAAAAGAACAACAAAGCTGATAATCAGTCATAAGCAAGATGACAGAGGGAGAAATACTGTTACTAAATTGACAAGATGACATTTACATATGAATGATGTAAGTTCTAGTTGTTGCTTTGGCATTTTTGTCAAATAGGGAGAGATTTCAGAGATGAATACACATCAAGAGGATACAATCAAAGAGGGAGAGATACATAAAATATTCAGAGGGAGTAACTATGTAAACGGTCAAGCAAGGCTAAGTTATTGAGAATCAGAATGAAGCTAAGGATATTATAAATATTTCTGATGCAATGACAAAGTTTGGATTGGTTGGTAAATCATGTTGTATTCATGTGGTGTTGCCATCAATGCTAAAGAGGGAGATTGTTGGAAACTGCAATTGAAATAATTTTTGTATTGTCATTGATGTCAAACCTTAACTGGTAAGACAATTGCTATCTAATATTGTACTATATCTATTGGTTGATGAAAATGATTAGGGCAAGGGAAATAACAATAGCACCTAAGGAAATGTTGAGTTATTTGATACTTCAATGAGTACTTGATTATTTGGCACTATGATGAGTTAATGTATTGTTTATCTAAGTAAGAAGAAAGATTGAAGAAGAAGGCTTAACCGAGAAAAAGTGAAGAAATTTAGTTTAAGCCAAATGATGTTAGTGTCAACCGAGTGCCAGTATATGTCGAGTAAATCTAGTGTTGACCGAACATCAGTTTATGCCGAGCGACAGGAAATTACCGAGCAAGACAGTGTTATCCGAGGAAGATAGTTTGTAGAGATGACCAAGTTACATAGTGATGACCAAGGAGATGAACACAGTATTGACCGAGCGTCAGTAATTTACATTTGGAGGAAGAATTCAGATTTCCAGCCGACTCAGTTGAATTCTTGGGTTATGTAAATTGTCTTGACTTTATTAATTGATTATATGGAGAATTTAATGGATGGTAAATCATTTTATTATGGATTCAATGAGGAGATTGAAGATGTTTCTAGAAGGATGTATAAAGGACTTAAATGTTGGAAGGATCCATTGGATCTGACCTAACCTATGATCTACGGAGGAGATTAAGAGGCAAAAGACAGATCTATCTATTTGGAGAGGTATAAAGGAAACCTAATGGTGAGGTTATAGAGTATGCTGGTGTTGTTGATGTTATTGACTAATAAGTCTAAGCAGAAGGCTGAAGGTGAAGATCAGAGTGGTGATTGCTTGAAGTGAATTCCGAGCAGATCAGATATAGAGATGGAAATGATACTCATTCAGTAAATCAACATATATGTGCGAATTGGATCTGATATTTGCAAAGTGAGTTGCATATTTTATAGATCAGAAACTATTGCTACTTTCTAACCATTGTAACACTCAAAATCCTTTAATCAAGGTTGACCTAACAGTCATTGATAAATCCTTTAATCGAGGTGGCATTCTAATGGAATGTACTCAAGTCCTTTGACCAGGCCACTCCTAATAGGGTGATTGAAATCTTTTAACAAGGTCACACATAATACTGTGTTTGTAAACCTTTAACAAGGTTGGATTTTCACTGAGCTCACTTCAGAAGAGTGAAAATATCAGTAACATGTTATAAAGTGGTTTTTCCCAAATTGGGTTTCCACTATAAATCCTGGTGTCATACTTATTTGAATGTTTTGATATTCTGCAAGTTAAATACTATTGGACAGTGGACTGCATGTTATATGTTTTCTGATATATATTCTTTAGAGACCGAGTTGAGTTGGTGATTAGATCTAAGTTTGTTGAAGTATTTGAATGTTCAATTGGTACATCTGGACTGAGAACAACTGATTCACCTCCCCTCTCTGTTGTTCTAAATCATATTAACAGTTTTTGCGAAACACGGGTTGATACGATGGTGGCTCCAACACAAGCACCTGAGGTAAACCTAGAGCCATCACCGTCGACTCCTCCCGATAAGAAGACTAAGACAAAATTGTTTCTCAAAAAGACACCAGTTACCATGAAATATGTGTACTAGGGACAGGTCAAGATTTCCAAGTCAAAGAGTAAAGCTCAAAATATTACACACCGACATTGGGGATGTCGATTTGAAAGCTATAAAAAATGAAGAAGAGAACCCACCAACATGGTCTTGCTTCTACTAGGAACTACATGCCTCCACATTCCTCTAGGCAACTTCCTTCCACAATCATTATAGTCCCCAAAGCTATTTCTAACCATTGCCCGCCACTACTCTCATGCCATTAGGAAGTCTATAAATTTAAAGAATAAGGAGATTGCAAACTTCACTCCAGATGTAATCCACATCGTCCTTCGAATCCTAGAGAGACACAAGCCACTGTCATAAGTGAGGAGGCGCTAGTCCAGTACGCATGGAAAGAGGTCACCTACAAACAAATTTTGAATGAGAACTAGCTCATTCACTTGAGGAAGGATAGAGCTAAAATGTTAGACACAATCCCCCCCTCTAATTTAGTCCCACCAATTCAGGCCATTATCATAATTCTATGCCGCATCTTTGAAAAGACAGATGCGAAGAGTTATCAACCCTAGGTGTATTATTTCATAGTCGACATATGCATCGAATTTGTGCATTTTGATTGGGCACAAATTATATCAAATGAGTTGAACAAGAAACTTCTTGCAGTTACCAACTCTTGACAATTCTACATGATGTCATATGTCGTATGCTTGGTGGCCATGATTAACCATCGCTAGATAGGCCTGGAAAGCTAGGGTACACGAGGGGAGGGTCCTGATAATACCCTCCCCTAGGAGTTGTACCCTAAGTTGCATTTTGACAATTTTGTAGCCAATTTTCACCGTGTTAATGATGTGTTCATTTTTGACATGATAAATAGGTTGACTGGAGATGTCAGATTCTATCTCTCCAAGGATGCAATGGTTTTGGTAGAGGGATGGGGGTGTTGGATCACTCAATTTTAAATGTGTACATATTTGAAAATAGCATATTTTACCGAGAAGCCTTACCCCCTTCCATGCCATTTTACAAACAGGGTAATTTTGCTAAAATTTTGTAGATATATTCTGAATGCATAGATATTGATGACACAAAAGCATAAGCTTGGAGTCAGTTTCCCCTTTTCCCTCAACCATTACAAGTGCGTATCCACCACCATTGCTAAGGAAACAATTTTTGAGTTGAAGAGCTTAAATCTCTAGGAGTTTGACTATGAGCGAGATCCCTACGACCCGAAGGGAGGAATAAAGGGCATTCTTCCTAATGCCTACCCTACACATAAGCCCATAGTCAAAGACTTTTGGGTGGATTCAAAAGATGATTTTGACAGAAGGCAACATCAATTTCACAAGATGACTGCCCCTCATATGCGAGATTTTGGAATCCATGATATTATAAAGAATTTTAAAAATAAAGAGGACATTTTGGAGCCGGCCTACAAGTCCGGAGAAATAAGTCAGCGGTGCCTTTCCCTAGTTTTATGGGACTCACTAGAAGAGTTAGATATCATGATTCTCATTGTTGTTGTAATTGCCCACAACCATGAAGTTTTTGATCTCCATCTTCCCTAGAGTTCGTAGAAGTACAAGACACGGAGCAAGCATGCTTTGAAGAAGTATTAACAAAGGAAGGAGAAGGTAAATAAATGAGGTAAATCCTCCAAACAAAAAGACCCCTTAGAAGGCATTCCACCAATAGTTGTAATGCAAGAGTTGGGGAAAAAGATGCACCAATTAAGGAAAATGGCATCCTTCGTTGATAAAGGGGTGATATTTGGGCTTTTTTCTATGCCCTTGGCATCCGTAGCTCCCCCAAGAACACTTAGCACAGGTGCCCTAATAGAGTAGGCTCCATGTGGATTGATCCCCAAGACATAGACCTCGACTAGTGAAGGTTTGTCTTCCCAGCCAGAAATAAGGCCAATAAGTATCGACAAGGATAGTGAGGAGACCTCATCCGATGAGGTTTGGCTTCTTAGATGAAAATCTCTAGAGCCCGACCACCTCCAAAGAAGACAAATACCAACCTCTTGCACCTCCCATAATAGGTTCCTACTCTGTCATCATTGCAAGTTCCATCTACAGAGGAGCCGACCCTTGACCAAGTACAAGAATATATAGAGCTCGATCCTCTGGAGGCCGAGGATATAAACATTCTACTCACCCCAGAGGAACTTGCTACCCTCTTCTGAGAAACAAAAGAAGAAGACAAAAAGCGACAGGAAGAGGAGCACACCCGAAGGGAGGAAGAAGAGTCTCTTCGAAAGGCCAAGGAACAAGAAGAGGTTGAAGAGAGAAAACAAGCCAAGATACAAGAAATGTGCCTCCAAAACGAACAGGTAGCCCAAGAAAATGAGGCCCAACTACTCAAAGAAAATGAAGTTTCCCAAAATGACAAAAAACAAAATAGAGCAGCAAACAAAAGATTGTGCCTTGAAGAGGAAAAGGGAAAGCGTTACAATAAGAGGCCCTCCAAAAGCAAGAGGTAGAAATAAAACAATAAGAGGATGCTCATTGAAAAGCCACAAAGGCTGTAGAGAAGAGATTGTGAGAATAGATCATAAAGAAAGAGGAACTCCAGAGGCAACAAGAGGAACAAGAAAAATAGAGGACAAAGGAACAAGTCAACAAACATGAAGAAGCTAGACCTTTAGGGACAACTGTAAACCTACCACCAGACAACCAGACTTCTCCACAACATACCCAACAAATAGTGTTAGAGACTCCTTGGAATCCTCCTCCCGAGAAAATAAAGGGGCAAGGAGGAATGATGCATGCCTCCCAAGATACCATGGAAACAAAGCTTAATGCCCTAGCCCCACCTCAATGGTTGGAGTCTAGATTCAAGAGAAAGAAAACCCTAGAGCATCAAAAGGCCTCCCTCTAGGACATCATGGACTGACTTGTGCCTCAAAAGAAGGCAAAGCAAGCAAATAACAATTTTTTCACCAAAAGAAATGAGAAAGGAGAAATTGTGGCTGAGGTTACCATTGCACCTCTGGATAAAGACCAATAAGAGGTCACCCTTGCAAATTACCAGACTACCCAAATCAATTTGGGGAAATGGTCTAAGTGGGGAGAGCTCGACAACCTTGATGATGCCACTAGCACAGTGTGTGAGAGGATCGAGAAAGAGTATAAAACAAAGAAGATGCTAAAGGCTAAATTGATCCAATACAAGGAAGTTTTGTAGGAGTTGGCTTCTCGCATTTATTCCTAAGATCTAGAAGCATCCACCCCAACATTCATCTCATGAGAAGAGATGGATTCTTTACGAAGACAAAATACGCCATTACAAACTAGTGGATTTAAGAACAAGTGGAGAAGGTCCACAATTTCCTCTCTGAGTCTATTAATTATTATTTTGAGGCAACATAGATTGAGTTTGAGGTCCGCAACAAAGTGGTTGTATGGGACATTGACACCACCCAACATGATAAGAAGATGAAGAGCCCAAATAAGATACGTGCCTTAGGTGAAGGTGAGATAGTGGCGACAAACATTCTTAGAAATGAGGATGTAAGTTTTGTAGACATCAATCTCTGGAAGCTTGATTTTTGGGTGGACTTCATGAATGTCGTGTGGAGATCCATCATTCACTTCCCTTCCCTAATACATAAGCATGCTATGTGATTCACATCATATATATAGGAGACAATGGGTTCCCACCCAGATAGTGTAGACAAATTCACCATTTTTTATTCTTTGATGGCTAGTTTTGAGGAGTGGATGGAGAGAAAATTTGGTTCATCTTACAATTTTGATAAATAGGTCATGAATGAGTGTAAAAAATAAATTTTTGAAACATATGAGATGCAAAAGACTGCCTCAAAGATGAGGGAGTGTGCAAACCAAGCAAGGACAACCTTGGAAGAGGCCAAGTCCTGGGTGCAATGGGTTGAAAAGCCAAATGAGGGGTCCATAGATGAGTGCATTGAAAGGTTCAAGTGGTATAAAGCAGCCACCCAGGGTGATTGACCCCTGCAGTCTCTATTCTTTCATTATTTGTTCTTTAAGTCCAAAGGGACTTCAGTATTCCAGATTCCCATATTGTACCAGACTCCAACAGTCTTTATTCCTCCATTCTTTTATTCTTTTGAATGTCATAATCATGGATCGCTTAGTAGCGCAAACATTCAACTACCCACATTTATACTCCTACAGTACAAACAATGTCTATGGTAGGAAGGTACATGTATGTCTGTTAGATAGAATTAACAAGCAAAATAGGTGCTCCACATACATTTTCTACCCTACTAGTTGAGCGTCGTTTCTACATTTAAGGTAGAGTACATGAAAATGATGATGAGATAGACTATCGATATGACATTAATGAGACATGTATGAGGTTCAAAAGATGTATCAAGTATGAGAGGGGACTTGCATGCAATTAGCAAACTTTCTTAGGGTCTAAACTTCCAGATTCTCTTCTTCTTTCTTTTTCTTCTCTCCTTTCCGGGGACATGTAAACAATTATAATTAGGTTGTAAATAGTTGTAGAAGGGTAAAATTCCTAAAAATATATCATTTCGGGCCATTCGTAGGGTCTACAAAGTTGACGATTTTAAGGCACCATTAGCAGTAATAGACTAGTTTTAGATTTCTAAACTCTTTTCTCTTAGTGTTCGTTTGATCTTATGCTCCCTTGGAGTGATGTATGCGAACTAGTGATGAATGGAGAATATTATCTTTAATCAAAGCAAGAACAATGGTTTACCCAGCTATCTTGAGGATAGTTGGGTCATTGGTAAAATGTGTATCATTTCCATTTCATGTTGTCTGTTACTCTAGAATGCTTGAATGTTCTGTGTTGAATGTTATCTATGTTTCTAATGTAAAATGGATATGGTTTCTTTAACATATCCTGATTGATGATCATGTATGTTAGTGGTTTACTACTTTGTTATTGAGTAAAGTTGATGGAATGAAATGGTGAAGTGATTATAGGTAGACTTTGGTTGTTCTCTAACCATGTCCTATTTTTTGCTGTTTATTTTTAATCTATTCTAACACCTTCTTTCAAGAATCAAAACTTTTAGAACCTTCCCAAAACCAACATACCCCTTGAATAAATAACCACATGTCCAACTAAGTTTATCCAACATCTTCATGACCATACATCTAGGTTCTTAGGAGGATAAGAAACTTGATTCTTTCCTCTCTTTAAGGAGCAGTTGCTTGACAAACACACCTGAATCATCTCTCTATTGGCCCGTACACAAAAGCCATGTCAACAATTCCAATCCACTATCCCATCATATTACACAAGTAGCCCACTTTCTATTGTCTTCTTTAGAACTTCCATCCTACAACACATCTAGATACCTTGTTTTAAAAAATATAGTGGAAAAGTTGATCCTCATACTTGTGTCGACATTTATAACTTTATTTAGTGACTTTTTTTTTGAACAAGCTATTATTGCAAATCTTTTCCATGCATCCTTGAAAGAAATTTCCTTTGAATAGTTTTGTTCTTCGCCTAATAATTCAATTGACAATTTTAAACAATTAGTGAATATATTTATGCAACATTTCAAAACAACATTGGACTACAAATATTTTTTGTTGTTGTGGGTTGCATCTAGGGTAGATTGGCTACCATTGGAAATATCCCTAGCAACAACTTTCTTCCTTGATAGTCTCTCATAACGTCTGCCAGTCCTATTTTCTAATCCAACATCTATTTTCTTGGTTCTAGTTTTCCTTTTTTGAGTCTGCCATTCTTTCTTGTCCTCATCAATATTTTGAGCAAGCGACGATTCAACTATATCATCATTGGTAGAAATCACTGCCTTAGTAATTTCCTCCACCACGACATCACCCAAAGAATGTTGGGGGGAGAAAATAGGAGCACTATGTATTTTCCTAGGATTAACAGTGGTAATAAACACAATGTCACACTTTTGTAAAACCTTAACTTAAAAATAATTACCATCATCTTTAGTCTTAACAATTCTTAGCTCGATAACTTTCACCTAGGAATAATGACTTTGAGCGGGAAGAGGAGCGGGGGCGGGTATTCAAATTCAGAGCTTTCTAGGGGTGAGGATAGAGATGCAGATGATGATCTTGGTGGCTATGGGACGGGTTTTTCTTAGGTGGTGGTTTTGTCTATCCCAACTTTACCACTTTTTGTGATTTTGGGTGGTGTTTGTGAAGTGGGTTTTTTTTTGCCCTTGTGGATTTTTCTATTCTACTCATTGACCATCTGGTTTTCTTTTTGGGAATGTTGTCCCTTTCTTGAATGCTTGGTCTACTGTCATCAGGGTTATCCTTGGATGCTGGCTCATTTTTATGGGTCCTCCTCTATGGCTGCGTGCTCATTTTGGGAGAGTGTCGGTCTAGGCCCGTAAGGGGATACCTTTTCTATTGGAGTCTATGAGTAAACAAACCACAACTCCCAAGAACACCTGTACACAAACACCTGTCATAGAAAGAGAGAGAAGCAAGAAGATAGAGAGGCCTGAATGCATGGATCCATGAAAGAAGAGACATTTTTGATGTGCAAAAACAAAAGTTGCAATTCAATAAAATGAAAGTTTCTCAATTATGATTACAAGAGAGATCAATCCTTATAAAAGGAGATCAAAACGCTAAAAGGGTGAACAAACCTAGGTTGCATGATAATAATTAATAAAATAATTAATTATTATATACCTAAAGTTTAGCTTAAGTAGAAAGAGATAATAAGTGACATAGTAATTAAATCAATATGATTTAATTAATAAGTAAACACTTTATTACTCTAACACCCCCTCTTAAGATAAATTTTGGGAGAAGCTAAAAACCTAGAAAGGACTACTGAAAGAAAATGGGTCTTGACAACAAAAGGTCTGATCAGGTACCCAAGTACAAAAGAGAGCCTATGAAAAATGGAGAAATAGAATTGGCACATAATTTTAGGCAGATGGTGAGAAAAAAAATTTAATTTTTTTTTTGGGACCGCTACCTAGGCGCCACCTGGGCACCACCATAGCGGTGGCCCGCTGGCGGCGGCACTGCCGACATCACCACTGGTGACTGAGGCGATCACCGACGTGACTGTCAGGGTGACTGCAATCACTGCCAAATTGCTTGCGGTCAAGCAGATAACCGCTAGAGCACTTAGCCCCTTCCGCCAGCAAAGCAAGGTCACATGCAAAAGCAAGGGATAGACTCCAGCCCCTAGTCGACTAGCCCCTGGTCACCACATGACTAGGGGCCCCAAATGTTTGGCACCAGGGGCCTATTGGGTTTTTGCTATGACGACCATATGACCATCAAATTTAAGCTTGTGAAGTGCTAATGTCAGCACATGTTAACACCCCTAGACACCATTTTTGGGCCCTCTGAAGCACCTGTTGGTTTTTTGCTCATAACTTGAGCCCACAGAGTTGAAATTGAACAAACAAGATACCATTGGAAATATTGTTCAGAGATAGATCTTTTTGGCATTTTGGATTTTGAATTTTTTTTTTCTGTATTTTTCGCACCATAAGTTCAAAGGCAGAACTTCTTTTTTGCCTTTCTGGGGGCATAACTTGAGCACCAGCTGGACTCCATTTTTGGCAAACGAGATATCATTGAAAAGATTTTTTCGCAATCTTTCCAGTGGTGTGAATCATTTTTCTAGATTCTTATCCAAGTATATTTTATTCAATTTCTTGCATTTTTGCAATCTGGTGGATATCTTGGATGTTTCAGGTCCTGGGATCTTTTCCCTTTGAGGGGTGGCTCATCTTAGGCTGTTCTTTTGTTTTAGCAGCCTTCGCTCTTCTTTGAGTAGTGTATATTTCACTTTTATAGAATTCCTTTATGCACACGCACTAAGATAAAGTGTCATTCTATTGCAAGTATGAGATCTTGGACATGTTCGTGATCTTTATACTCACACTCCATTATAAAGTGCCAGGGGGTTTGATGGTTTCCTTTATTTGCCATCTACTTTTGTCATGTGAGTGTTCCTCCAATGACATTAGCCTCATGTATCTCTATTTGTGTTTGTACTCTCTCTGTACCTTTGATGTTCCTAGATCTTCTTCATCATGTAGTTCATATTGGTCATCCTTTTTAGTATACCTGTCATTACTCCCTTGTCAGCATTATGGGGGGGTTTCTACTATTGGTTCTTCTGCTTCCTTGGTTCGTTAGTGTGAGCTATGTATTCAGTATTTGATTCTATGTACTAGGTGGATGCAGTGGTTGGGTACCTATGCATTCTAGTGAGATGGATCATTTACCGTATGGACACTCTTCCAGCTTTGATTGATCAGCTCTTCAGACTTTTTGGTGTTTTTACGCCATCTGTATCTTCGAGTTCAAGTGTTTGCCTTTGTTTGCCTCCTAATTCGAGTAGTGTCATTTGATGGAACTCATGAAGATTAAAGTCTTCTCTACCTGGTCATATTTTAGTGGAGGATCTTTAGATCAACAATTAATTCTTGACAAAGTTTGCAGCTTCTTGCTTCAGTGATGTTCTACATGTTCATCCCTGTTCCTATTTTCTCGAACATTCCTAGTTTTGGAGGCTTCTTCAGTCCTTTAGACTAGTCTTTGTCTCTTTTTGGAGTAGAGTTTTTCCTATGTGGTTTTCTCCATTTCTTCATTTTTAGAGACTCTCTTTTGTACTTGGTTACCTAATCAGACCTTTTGTTGCCGGGACCCATTTGCTTGCAGTAGTTCTTTCTAGATTTTCAGCTTCTCCCAAAATTTATCTTAAGGGGGGGTGTTAGAGTAATAAAGTGTTTACTTATTAATTAAATCATATTGATTTAATTACTAAGTCACTTACTATCTCTTTCTACTTAAGCTAAACTTTAGACATATAATAATTAATTATTTTATTAATTATTATCATGCAACCTAGGTTTGTTCACCCTTTTAGGGTTTTGATCTCCTTTTATAAGGATTTATCTCTCTTGTAATCATAATTGAGAAACTTTCATTTTATTGAATTGCAACTTTTGTTTTTGCACATCAAGAATGTCTCCTCTTTCATGGATCCATGCATTTAGGCTTCTCTAGCTTCTCGCTTTACTCTCTTTCTGTGACAGGTGTTTGCGTGCAGGTGTTCTTGGGATATATGGGTTGTTTACTCATAAAATCTAATATGATATCAGAGCTTCAGATATGTTTTCCCCTGTCCTCTTCCTGAGAGATCCAATGGTATTTGTCAGATCTGCGTTTCAAAGGGTTTTCTATTGAATATGGGGGAGCTCTCTTTCTGGTCATCTTGGGCTCAAACCAACCTCACGGTTGTGTTCAAAGCATCCAAGAACCCCTAGATCCATATGAAATTTGTCCAATTTGGACAAAGTTAGAATTTGTGGCAATTGTTTTTGCAACCGGCCCTGACATAGATCCCAAGGCGGTCACTGGTATTTTGGAACATTTTTGGCTCAAACGGACCTCACCGTTGAGCTCGCAGTGGCCAAGAACCCCCATTTCTATAGAAAGCACATCCAATTTGGATGATGTTGTAGATTATGGGAAATTTTATTTTTGCTTACCAAGGCCGTACGACCCTAGCACGTAGATCGAGGTGACAGTACAATTTTCAAAATTTTTTTGCCTCAGAATGTAATGGCATTTGAATTAGATGTGCCTTATATGGATTTGGGGGTTCTTGGCCACTGTGAGCTCAACGGTGAGGTCCGTTTGAGAAAAAAATGCTCCAAAAAACTAATGACCACCTCAGGATCCGTGCTGGGGCCGGTTGTGAATTTTTTTGCCACATATTCCAACTTTGTCTGAATTGGACAAATTTTATATGGATCTAGGATTTCTTGGATGCTTTGAACGCAATCATGAGGTTGGTTTGAGCCCAAGATGACCAGAAAGATAGGTCCCCAGATTCAATAGAAAACCCTCTGAAACGTAGATCTGATGAACATGGTCGAATCTCTCAGGAAGAGGATAGGGGAAAACAGATCCGAAGCTTTGATACCATATTGGTGTTGATGAGAAAACAACCCACAGCTCCCAAGAACACCTGCACAAAAATACCTGTCACATCAAGGATTTCTCCTCTCTCGTGGATCCATACGTTTAGGCCTCTCTAGCTTCTTACTTCTCTCTCTTTTTGTGAGAGGTGTTTGCATGCAAGTGTTCTTGGGAGCTATGGGTTGTTTTCTCATCAACACCAATATTTTCATGACATGGGTTTGCGTTTGATGGGGATTGTTCTTAGGCCTCTAATGGTTGATAATGACAATGTGGGTGGAGTTTCGTTTGTGCACCGTATGGGGTCATTATCTTTGGATCTTTCTTGGAATGACCCTTTCTAGTTGATCCTGCAGAGTCTTTGGTGGGATTTTAGAGCTTTGGAGGGCTTGTGGCTTGTTGCGGTGGCCTTGCCTAGGTTGTGGACTTATCTACCCTCTCCCAATTTTGCGAACCCATTTCTTGGGTGTTTTGCGTTAGATTTGCGTGGGTTTGAGATGGAAGATGTTGACTATTGTGTTGTATCCCTTTTGGGCTTGATTTGAGTTGGTGGATGACATTGTTTGTTGCATATCCTCTCTGGTTTTCTTGGCTTCTCCCATGATGATGAATCCTTGCACTTGGTAGGATAATAGTATTGTGACTTATTGCAATGTCGATGATGGAAATGATGGACTTATTCAGTTCTTCCCTTTGTCTGCATGCTCTATTCCATGATGCCCTGTTTTGGGATTATGCAGGATGACTTTGATGGTTTTTTCCATTGTGGTATAGGCTATTTGGCCTGATCAAAATTCATGTAGGAGAAACCCTTTTCTGTTCGAGATGCTCATGGTTGGTGTCTTCCATTTAGGGAGAGGATTAGTGCCCTATTGTCTTTTGGGCCCCTATTTTTTTATTGCTGGCTCTATTATGATCTCTTAGGGATTTGATGATGACCCAAGTTTGTGGGGCTTTGTGGAGGGGGATTTCTTTAACTCGTTATTCTTAATCAGATTTGACAAGGTTGTGAGGATGATTGTTACCCTTGGAGGAGGATACATGGGGTTTGGTTTTTGTTCTTCCCCTAATGAATGGTAGTTGTGGTATATGATGGAAGGTTGGATGCTAGTAAATAGAGCCATGTTTCCTTTTGTTGGCATGATGGATATGGGTCTCATCCCTTTTCTTTGGGTTTGTACTCCGCACTTGTGGGTTTCTCTAGTGAATACTGGAGATATGGCTTCTAATCTTGCAGATGGTTCCTACCATGCTATTTATCAGGAAGACAATGACTCATTAACGTGGAGGGTCATATCGATGGATATGCTCTCTACAACTTGAGTTTGTTTTTTGGCTTTGTTGTGTTGAAAGTGGCCTTCACTTTTAGTTTCCTTTTGCTTTGTGGTGTACCGTCCCTTTTGTTTGGTTTGGACAATGGTTTCTTTTCCTCCTATGACCAGGTGACTGCTGATAGTTTTCAAGGGATCATATTGGTCCTTTGTGTTTGGTTAAATTTTGTAGTTGGTCTGGGGGCTATTCTCAACCTTGAGATTGAGAGTAGTATGTTGTTAATCTGGAGGTGGGTTTGGTATTCATGATATACTTCTTTATTCATGTTTCCTACATAGGTGGAGAAGTCTCCTATAGAGGTGGAGACTTTCTTCGTTATCCTAGAGGTGGATGTATCTCCTATTAAGGTGGAAATCTTCTTCACGAATAAGGTAGTTTGCAACTGTTTGTGGTGTCCCTGCTGTAGATGTATTAATGGTTAGTGGTTTAACAATTTGTGCCTTGTTTTGTTTGTCTCTATCTTTGCTGGTCCTATTGAGGTGGGATCCTTTACTATTGAGGTGGAAAGGGGTTTTGTAGTTAGAGGGTAGATTTGTAGTGAGTGTGATGTTTTTATTCATAGGAAGACCTTTTACAACTCTACCTATATAGAGGGGATTAAGAACAATTTAACCAATGAATTATTAGTTGTGTATTGTTGGGGGTCTTTCATGACCTATGTTGTTTAGCCTTTTGAGGCCTTGTGCTAACCTAACAATCTTTCTCAAAGGTTTTTCTATTGACTATGTGTTGTTAGTGGCCATATGTTGTAAAAACTTGCACATTAGCTTGTGCTATTGATCTCCTGATAGCCTTGAGACTGTGGCTTTGTAAGGGACAACTCCCTTGTTTGTAGGCATAACTTAATAAAAAACATTGGGCTACAAATTAAATAATGCAAATAGACTCTCCCTCAACACATAGAAGAAGTGTAATTTCTCTGTTGTAGATAGTAATTAAAATTCACTTTTATATGTGCAAATTTGTTCCCAAATTTTTGGTGTTGAAGGAATATTTTTAAACCAACTAATAAGGCTTTTCATTGCCGTTACTTGACTTTGAGAAAATTGTCTAAAAAATATATTCTTTAATTTCCTATGCTCTTTAATAGAAATTAAAAATAAAGAATAAGATAAATTGATGTAGACCATTACAAAATCTTCTTAAGGTTAATTGACAAATAAATAATCAATTTGATACTTGTATGTGCTTAATCAAGTGCCCAAAAAATTGCCAAAAAATGATTATTTTCATAAATTTTACCTAGATGTTCATTCTTTTATGAAAACTTTTAAATATTGTTAGAATAATCATACAAAAAGTTTCCCACTAGATGATTTGGCCCTAAATTTAATAAATCTCGAGAAATAAAAAATGTTAGTAATTTATTGACATATTGATTTCTCTCAAACCAGAAAGGATATGACCAAAATCTTTTTCAAACTTTGTAAAATACCTTTAATATTGCCCCAGCAAAAGGATTTGAGCCTAAGCTTTACCAATTTTAAATAATATTTTTCTCATGAAAATTTCCCTAACATAAGTGTGTGAACTCCAATTTTGGATAATGATTTTTTTATGGTGAAATTTTCCCTAGCATAATTGCGGAAACTCCAATTTTGAAATTTGAAGAAATGAGATGTTTTGTAATGTTGAGAGATGTGAAGAACAACCAAAACACACCAGAATTGAAGAAAAACATTGAACATGTTTTTGATTGATGCTGAATCACACCAAAGTATCAGAACTTCACACTGATTTCCAAGTTCTTACACTCCATTATGTTTCAATTGTTAAATAAAAACTTGATGAAGCTTCCCCTATCCATCCCATAGATACCTCAAAGCCTTTGTTTTCTTTGTTTAACTTGAAGACTTTTAGTCAACATCATCATACACTTGGACATGACTCGAATTGATATATGCATCTTAAAAATAAAACTCAAGACCTTATTGACTCTAGTATCATTGTAGTGGATGGTGTGAATGATAAAGAGAATAAACCTGTAGTAGCACCTAACCAAAATTTGTAATTTTTTAACCAATCCTTTGCCTTCCCATTCCACAAATGTTGTTGAGCCTAATATTGGTAGTAACACAGTCCTTAATGACCAATTCAACCAAACTAACAACTTAACATACACGAATGTGATAGAAAAAGATAAATCTAAGCCTAAATGTGAACCTAACATCACCTTTACTTCAGGGGATATATTAAAGAATGCACTTGATGGACTATTATATGTTATTGCCAAAATCAATAAAAAAACACATGTGGGGTACTTATTGGTCTAGTATATATCATGATCGTGCTCACAAAAATATCTCTACATACATGAATCATATCAAGACACATGATAAATTCAAAGTCTTGATTAAGGTGCATGATGGTTTCACTTGCTCCACCATTGGCTCCATCACCCTTCAGTTGAATTTGGATCAAAATGCTAGATGTTCATTTTATCATTATCCCTACGCTAGACCAATTTAATATGAAGTTGGTTTATTCTTGGTTCACATCCATGAGAGAAACCTCTTCCATAATCCACAAGAGTTTGAAGTTCTCATTTTAAGGACAAGTCAAAACCATATATCATAGTGGTTTCCATCCTTGTGGAAAATTTACACTTTATTACTTTTGGTTTGAACAACCTCAACCAACCAATCCTCATGAAAATGTCTTATTCCTATCCTACCAATAGTTCAAAGAAAATATAATAGTTGATATTTCCTTAGGTAATCCTTTGGGACCCGCTTTAGTTGCTACCCCTTAGGATCCTTCAATATCTATGAATATAAAAGTAGCTCTTCCAATCCCACAGGTAGTGAGTGAACCACATCCTATACCATAAATCCTCCCTATTCCTAAAGTTTCTTGTATGTATACTACGGTTCCACCTTTGCCATCCTAAAAAGGATAAATAGGCAAATACTTGGCACCATTTAGAACTCCCCTATCTCTCAACCTTTAGAGGATCTTTCCATTCCTCCTCTTATTCCTAGAGAGAATGATGAAAATGAATTGACATTGAGTGATATCCAACTTCCTACAAAAGATTTAATTGCAACTGATCAGATCGTAGTGCAAGAGAATGCTGACAAAGATGCTATGCCAAGGCTCGTGTTCTTGCTGCAAGAAGAGTGTCTTTCCCTAAGTAGTCGAATGTTGCTTTGGTCCTTCTCTCTCAACCTTCCTTACCATCACTCACCCCTAGAGAGGGACCTTACCTTGCCCAAGCTTGCCAAAAGTTGAAGTCGACAATTCCAAGGGATTCTTCTCCTCCTAGAAAATTACCTATAGTGATCAATTTGAATGATGATTTTGATAATATAGTTTGAACTAGATTGAAAATGATGATTTGTCTTTGATAATTTTAAAAGTGCTAACTTTAGTTCCTAGTGGTTCACACATTGTAATCCATCATTAGAGCATTGTCCATACTTGGCACTAGACATAACTTCTTCTAATATATAAGTTGTAGCTCATTTAGCATCTTGTCCACCATCTCTATATATTGGTGAGCAAGATTAGGAGAAAAAATGATTTGTTAGATTAACTTTTTGCGCAGTAACACTTTGTTTTAGTGTGTTTTCTCATGTAATGTACTCCCCATGATGTGTTGTATGACATGTCTTTCTATTTGTTAGACTCTCTTTGGATGACTCTTGAGGAATTGTTGGCACAAAGATGCATACAGATCGATCCTATTGTTACATTTCTCAATTTGTATCTTGATTCTTCTATATGTTGTATACATGTCTTTTAAATACAATTTTGCATCATCTTTTGGGGATGACACATTACATTGAGGCTATTTTATCTCTTCCATATTGATCAAAAGGACCCTTTTGTTCATCTTATGTACTCTTCTTCCATAATTCTTATATAATTCCACTTTATTTGGGTGATGTTAGAAGTTGTCTTTTTTGCCCTTTGTCATGGTCTAATTGTGCCATATAAATATTATGTAGCTGATAATACCCTCAAGAGATTCAATGGTTTCGTGTAGAGGTTTCTTTATTGTTATGTTTTTTAATTGACTATTCATAGCGAGTTACTGGTCACCTAAGTTATAAATTGAGCCTATCTTGTTGTTTCGATGACTGACCCCATAGCATAGTCTTCCCGGCTTGACTAGTTACATGTCTAAAAAGCCATTGCGGAGTGCAATTTTTTGTGTTTATCGGGTCAGCAAATTAATCGTTACCAGCTTAAGTCCTTCAGCCATTTGTTTTACTGGCCCCTCCTAACCCTATTACTTGTTCAAGCAATTTTATACTCAACTGGTGCCCTAGTTTTAAAGCTTGACTATATCTGTACACGTGGATGGTCAAGAGTGTTGCATGCTTACTTTTCATCTCTAAACACGTGCAATCCATGTAAGAGGGTCTTTTTTGTACTCACATATTGATCGTGCAAGTTTCTAAAGATGAACGACTCATATCAAAGTGCTATCGCGCGATAAAATAACATGTGCACTAGAGGCAACGTCTAAACAACAAACTAAAACATATATATTACCAAGGGGGCACTTAGTATTTTTTTTATAAACTCTTCTAATATATTTTACGGTTTATTTTGCTGGATAGCCACTACCCAATAAGCGCGCCTTCATTGAATTATGGTCATTCCATTTTTGTAAGTCAATTTCTTGCAATTAAGAACTATTTTATTTTATCATCATGCTCAGAGCTTTTGAACTAGGGTTTTTTTTTTTTCTTCTTATGATTAGGATTTTTTATTTTCTACCCCTTCTTGAATGTTTTATCTACTTAAAGTTGTGAAAAATATTGTATTTATCCTTGTTTGCAATGTTCAAGTCTATTTGTGAGCTAGGGAAGTGTAATTGAGTTTGAAACTTAATTCCCTAGTCCTTGTTAAAAACCTAGCTTGTGAATTATATGAATGGAAGAGTCTCATCTAGAGATGAGGAAATGTCTTATAGAGATTATTGCATAGCCTCTAGGGTCATCTAAAGTATAAAAGAGGGTTCCAAATGGTAGTTTGCCAGATGATTTTTTTTTTGATCTTCATGTTGGTTGCAAAGATCCTATAATTGGGGCCACTGGTTTAATCTGCGGAGAAGAAACTACAACAAAAAGAGACAAAGGGTACCGGTCAGAAATATTTGGTACTCAAATTTAGCAAGGCTCGTTATCCCTAATGCATTTGTTAATGTTGATATGATGATAGTGATAGTTAGTCGATACAATCCAGACACAAGATGGATCCTTTCATTTGAAGGAAAAGAGTTAGTAAAGATTACTAAGGAGAGTATTGAGGAGACTTTTATGTTGGAAACAAATAGGGAGTGGTGGAATTTTGATCAACCTGAGTTAATTTATGATTTTGATAAGCATAAAGAGATATATAGAGGAAAAATTCCTCTTAATAGGCCAAAGCACTTGTGAAAAGATGAGAAGGCTTTGGGTCCAAATGATAAGCTACCTTATCAATTTGGATTATTTTTTTAGTACCTAAAAGACACTTACTATGCCTTATATCAGTGGTATGGTGAAGATGATATGACTAACATCTCAAATTGGATGTTGGTAATATGTTTAGATATACAAGGGATTGTCACTCATAGAAATTTAGATTATGCAACAGTGTTGGCTAACATGATGCATAACACTCTAATAAACATGGGTACAAAGAATGCTTCAAATTTTAGGTATTAATCTATATTGATACATATCTTTTTATGGAATGGGATGATGATTTGAGATAAAGAGTTCCATGTCAAGCCTCAAATTTAGGGTGAGAGTGTACCAGTTTAGGAATAGAATTATATCTAGGATAAAGATAGTCAAGTCTCATCTTATATTATATTTGAAAATGATTTTGTAAGGAAACTAATGAGCTTGTTGAATGGATTTGTTCCATTGGGATTTTTAGAAAAGGCCAATGAATTCTTGAGGCTAGAAATTTTGGACAAAGATAAGAAAGTGGATTACAATTGATGATCATGGTTCTATTATAAATACTATACAATCATTAGAGTCTTTGGAGGATCTATACCACCGGTGAGTACCTTGAACCTATCCTATCAGGAGAATGCATAGACAGTCAAACATTAGTCCTAATCTAGCATGGAAATCATATAACAAGTATTTCACAAACACCACCTCCGATTGAGAAAAAATGGGAGCACCCATGCCCCGTTTGATTTTCTCTTTTGAGGAGAATGTAGATGTTCTCTCCAAGAACAATGAGAGTATCCCCAATGCAGTGCTATGGTGATTGAAGCCAAATGCAAGCCATGAAGATCCCAAAAATGACACAAAACCTAGTATGAGGAACTAGTTTTGCCCCTAGGATTCCAAGGGATGCAAAGGATGGAAATGAAGATCTAAGCTATGAATGAGATGCAAGATTCATTAACCTTTAAACATGGATATGATTTAGATTGAAAATTAAGTGAAATGCATAAACAAAATATGATTCATCATCCATTTAGGTTATGTTATGTGATTTAAGAATTGAAAACAAGAAAGGAAAGCTAACAATGCTAATATGCTATAGAAATCTAGAAATAAACTAGCATAATAACAATGCATGAAAAATGAGAGATTGAGGGACCATTTTCTCATGGAAGAGGCCTCTATTTATAGATTTTTGGAGGGAGGATTAGGGTTTGGATGAGGTGGCACCTATGTGGCATCCACATAGGAGCCACATAGGCTTGAAAGGGATGAATAATTTGAAGGGTCAAGTTGAGACAAGATGGTCATTTATGGTTGAATGGCTCAAGGTTTCTCACACGTGTGAGAAAATTTAGGGAAGAGTGAAGGGGACCAAAGTGTAAGAGCATTTAAGGAAGGTGGGTGGCTTCCTTGGAAAGAGTTTTTCACACATGTGTGAGGAACCCATTAGGGCTAATGAGGTTTGAATCACTTCCTAAGTGAGGTTAGGGGAGTGATTAGGTGAGAGGATAGGTTCAACAAGTGAGGTGATAGGTATAGGTTAGGATTTAGGTAGGGTTTTAGATTAATTTAGATTAATCCAAATTTTAGAGGAATATTAGGAAATGTAGGGATTTGAGTAAATATTGATTTATTCAAAAAGCGTATTTATGGAGGATATGTATTAAAATATATTTAATACATTAGGGAGGGGGTATTTAAATAAAATTCAAACATTTTAGGTAGTGATCCCAACTTAATTAAATAATTATAATTAAATGGGCAGAGGAACATAATAACCATGGTTGATTAATTAGGATTAATTATGATATTACATGGATTATTAACTAAATAAATTTAAATAATATGAATGATTTTTAGGTGTCTACATTTTCCCCCTCTTTGATGTGGCGCCACAAGTGGCATTGCATCAAATAAAAGAAAATAAGATGCCCCAGGCGAGTTTAGATGTCGTGGAAAAGCAATGACGATAAGAGATTGTGCCCCCTTGAGAAAATAATGGAAACAACAAGAAGTTTATGGAATTTTCTCAAAAAGGACCCAAACGGGAAGGAAATGAGGAGGAGAGGGGAATGGGGATAAATAGAGGTCATACCATGAGAAAAGATGCATGATGAAACTAAATGGGATTTGGGGAGTTCATTGTGTTGATGGGGAGAGCACAACCTAGTTTGATATAACAACAATAGAGACCTGCCAAGGTTACTAGGAACTCAAGGCCTTATCACCAGCGTTGCAGAAGACTAACACAAGCAAACACACAAGAAGAAAAGATCAATACCTTGCCCCTAGTTCCACCATTCACAACACACCATGATATGAAGGATCATGGCAACCATGAGGAGGTGAAACAGAGGAGCTCAAAAGATAAGCAAAGATCCAAAACAAAAAATGAAATAACAAGTATCTCACACACCTTTTTCCATAGGGAGGATTGTTGATGGGGGACTGCTTGATTTGATTGGTCTAATATGAGGAAGGATACATCATGTGAAGACTGATGATGGATTCCTAAACTAGGATTCCTATGACAAGAGACGGGCAAGAAACTCGAACCTCAAAGGTACCTGGGGATGATTGCTGAAGTAGTTAGCTGGATAGGGACAAAGGTCGTGATGACGCAAGGACCAACTGACACAAAGGATGGGACCTAAAGACAAATATGTACAAATGAGCCTAGGTGGAGACATGATTGATGCTAGTTACAAGATAGACAGGGGATTGGAGGATGAAGATGATGATGCAAAGATATGCATGATGATGCCCCAATTGATATGGAAAGCCAAGATGGACTTATGGTTGATAGGGTAATGATGGATGATGTGTCCTGAAATGACACAAGGATTGGGAATGATGCATCCCAACTATGATGATCGAATTAAGATCAAGGCTTTCAAAAATGATAGGAACAAGACTAAGGATGTGATTGGATGGGTTTATTACTGTCTAATTTTGGGTAGCTAGAGGATAGGCATAGGATTTTCATATGATGGAAAATTGTCAGGAGTATTGGGATATGAATGGATGGAATTGGATGCATGAGGGTAGCCTAGAGCTGGATACAAATGACAAGGGAAGTATTAGGTGATGGAAAGATGGAGGAAATGCTTAGGGATGTGGATATGAGAGCTTGAGAAGACAAGGATTGAGGGAATGAAGGATTTGGATGGGAGGGTTTGGACGGGGGAATGGAGGAAGATAGGGATTGGGAGATGAAAGGATTAGGGATAAAGATGGAAATGAATCAAGGATGGGGAGATGGAAATATGGATGTGATAAGGTCTCCAAGAAATATGTCACCAAGGAATAAGATGCCCCCACTTAGGATAGATCATACATGACAATGCATTAGGAGGGGGTGATGGGAGACAAGACAACACAAGAATGAGGGAGGTAGATGAAAGTTAGGATGACGAGTGGATGAGGGAGGTGTATGGTAGATAGTATGATATGAAGGATGGATGGATGAAGGAGGTGGATGGTAGATAGTATGACATGAAGGATGGATGGATAGAGGATAGGTGGTTGCAAATTGTGGTTGGGAAATGGATGCACAAAGGTGCTGAAAATCATGTATACATGGTGGTCATTGTGTTGTTATCAAGATCCAAAGGAGGACGAAGGAGGTGAGAGACAGATGGGGTGGCAGAGGTGAATGATAGGATGTGCTAGAAGAAATTGCCCCTAGTTGCAGAGAGGAACTGGATGGAGGGATTACTCATGATGCCTGTTTGCCAGGTTTTCATCATGATACTTGTCCAAGGTACCTGTTTGCCAAGTTTTCACCCTTGGATGAATGTTTTCTCTTGACTATTTTTTTTTAATAATTTTTTTGACTGGATATTGGTATAGTCTTATTAGGATGGATGGATTATGCAAAGGCATGGATGAGGTGGCTGTGATGGTGAATATGTGTGGGGTGAGGGGTATGGTGGTAGAAAGTGTTTGGATGGAATGATGGAAAGTGAGCATGATAGGGGGATGTTGTCAGGACCAACATTGGCACATGTTGTGAGGTGGGTGGATGGAGTGGATGAGAAGTGAATGGTTCATGTGGATATGATGGAGGAGTTATGATAGGTAGTTTTGGGACATAAGGACACAAAATAGAGCTAGGAGATGGATGAGGGGAATGATTAGCTGGTGGAATAACAACTTTGGATGCCATTGTGGATGTTCCTTTTGGATGCATTTCATCTTTTTTGCTTTGGGATCCACATAGTTTTTGCTTTGTCTTTGGTAGGCCTTTGTGGCCTTTTGGACTTAGTGCATTTTTTTATTAGATTTTTCTTTGCTTGAGCATGTCTTTTAGAGTGGACATGGAAATCTTTGGATCTTTGTGGATATTTATTTTTATGTATTTTTGAGTTGGCATCCAAATTGCTATGGGTAAAACTAGAGGGATCATGAGAAGTGGTATGAGATGGAGAGGATATGGATGGAGAGATGGAGAGATATTGGTGGATAAGAGATGTGGGAATATGCCTTTTTGATTCTGACTATGAATGTAAGGTGTGAAACTTTAATGGTGGGTGCTAGGGATACGGAATTGGTGGATGAAGGATTGTGTAGGATAAGATGAGGGATGATATTTTGGGATGTAGGGGCCCAAAATGGATTTGGTACGTGGAGGATATGTGATGGTAGATTTTGGGATATAAGGACCCAAAATGGATTTAAAGGATGATGGAGGAATGTGATAAGTTGTCTTGGGTTGCAATGATGGAGGAGGAGGGATGGTGTTATATGTTTTGAAGGAATGACGAGGATATGTGGTGGTGGGTTTGGAAGCATGCTTGAATTTGGCTTTAGTTGTACGGACATTTTTGGATGAAATGTCTTCGGACCTATGACCAGTACCATGTGATTGTAGATGTTTTTTTGTCCTAGATGGGATCCATAGTTCCTTGTTCATGGGTGCCTAAGCCTTTACCTTGATAATTCCATTTCTTTATCATTTTACCCAATCAAGGATACTTTTTACTTGGGGAATAAGATAAATATCCAGTATCAAGTGTCGTGGTGGAAGATATGAAACTTATTTCTTCAGCTTCAAGTGGGGCGCCATTGACAAATGTAAGTGACCCAAGGGGATAGAGTGATGGTGGTGGGATAGGTGTTAGAGGATCATGAAGTGGAAGGGATGGGATGATATGATATTGAATGGGATTGGGGGATGGTTAGGGATCTTGAGATGGAGGAGTGGGTGGGAGAAATGGATCATGTAACTGAGGAAGTGGGATGGTTGGATCTTGAGTGTGAGGTATGGATGTCGATGGATCATGAGATGGAGTGGGGGATAACAATGGATCATGTAATAGAGGAAGTGAAATGGTAGGATATTGATTTAGGTCAATGGATACTTCAACATGCTTTTGAAAAATATCTTGACATGATTGGATTGATGTGGATGGTGTAATGGGGATGTATGTATGGATTCGTTAGATGTGGAGAATGGAAGGATTGGAGGTTTTGCAATTGTGATGGAGGGAAGGAGGGAAAACTCATGAGGTTTATTGGATGTGCTTTGGATAATTCTAGGAGGAGGAGACTTGGATGGGAATTGGATGGATTCAATGGATGGAAGGGATTCAATGAGGGTCAATAAGTGGGGTAGATGGAAGAAGGATAATAGGTGTGGGTGATGGATGTGGGAGGTGGATGGTTATCATCACTGGTGGCTTCACATGAGGGAGGGAGATGACATGACTCATCAAATTTAGGAGAGGTATTTTTTGCTAGCTTCTTTGTGAAACTCCTTGGAGACTTTCATGATGGAGGTTGAGGTGAAGGATTAGAATGTATAGATGGTGGGAAGATAGGATAGTCCATACATGAAGGTGGTGTGGTGGATTGTGAACTTGGTTAAGGGGATGAATTTGTAGAAGAGGAGGTGGAGGGTGGCATGGCTAGATAGTTCACATAGGTAGGCATGTAGGAGACATGTGAACTGGATTGACTAACTAATGAGGTAGGGGTGATGGATTGAGGTATGGAATACAAAGTGGATTGAGGGATTAATGTTTCTTGTGGAAGGGGATTTGTGGTAGTGTAGGTAGTAATGGAAGACGGTGGATTGAAACAAGATGGAGGAAATGGAGGATAGAGGTAGGATATAGTGGATGGTGGATTAGCAATAGCATGTGGATTATGGTGATGGGTTGGAAGACTAGGATTATGGGTTTGAAAATGGGTTGGTAGATGAGGAGATGGAGGATTTGGATGGGGGATGTAGCTAGTAGTGTTATTGTGAAAAGATGGTGTTTGGTATATGATTATGGAACAAGATGGAGGTATGAATGATGTATGTGGGGGATATGTGGGTATGACATAGGAAGAATATGTGGATGAATGAGATAATGGATTTATCTTGCCAAAGGTATGATAATGAGTACTAGTGGGTATGTACAAAGAAATGATGGGGTAGTTTGGAGGAATGATTGGGTTTTGGAGGGTTCTTGGAGAAATCTTTCTAAGGTTTTCAATGTACTCATCATGATCAACAAGACTCTCATCATCACTAGAATAGGATAAAGTGGGCGAGAAGGTGGGATGATCAAACTCATCATAATAGCATTGTGACATGCTGACTTGGAGATGAGTTATATGGGGACAAAGGATGAAGCATGATGGAAAACTAAAGCTTAGATTAGGGTGCACAATAAGCTCAGATTGAGATTTGGATTAAGCTCAGGATAACTATACATACAATCATTCACAGAACATTGCCTGTAACTTTGTCAGGAACACTGCTGACACAAGCTGCTATATAACTGTCTGTACTAACAGTTAACCTCTGCGTCTATGATATCATGCTGATAACATGTCCATGTTGCATATACTAAAAGATTACTACATAAGTCTTCCATGGATGCTACTTATCATATGTTGTCATCAATGACAAACATACAGTCAGCATTGGCTTGCTCACAAATATCCAACAAAATGAATCTCAAATGAAATCAAAACACTTCAACTTTTTGGGCTTAAAATGAATCCTAAGTATTCAAAGGAATGCTACTATGCTGGAGATGGAGTATTAGATGATGATTCAGCTGAAGATGAAATTGGATTCATTGCTATCATAGAGAAAATGAATAATGGAGATGAGAAAGATGAAGAAAAGTTAGCATTGATCTCACAAGAAGACATAAGGACATATTGGATCATAGATAGTGGATGTTCACATCACATGGCAGGTGATAAAGACATGTTTTTTCATTTAGAAAAGTACAATGGTGGCATGGTTAGATTTGGAGATAACACTCCTAAACCTATCATTGGTAGAGGAGCTATCACATTGGATGGAAAGAACAACACTGACAATGTTCTCTATGTAGATGGTTTGAAGCCTAACCTTCTTAGTGTTGGACATTTACTTGAAAAAGGTTATCAGTTGGAGTTCAAAGACAACAAGTGCATCATTAACAACAAGGATGGTGTTATGATTGCATCAGGCTCAAAGACTAAAGGTAATTTTTTCAACTTAATTATGAAGCAAGTTGTTTTATTGCTAAAGTTGATGATAGTTGGCTGTGGCATAAAATACTATGTCATATCAATTTTGATAACATAGTAAAGATAAGCAATGTTAAGGCAGTAAGAGATCTACCTATCATAGCAAAGCCAGTTGATACTATATGAAAGGAATGTGTGATGGGAAAGCATGTGAGAAATTCATTCAGAAGAAAGCATAATTTAGCAGAGAACAAGTTGGATCTGATTCATACAAACCTATGTGGACCAACTCAAATAAGATCATACTATGGTGAAAGGTATTTCATTTTGTTTGTAGATGATTATTCTAGAATGATGTGGGTTGTGTTCTTAAAAGATAAGTCAAAAGCCTTTGAGAAGTTCAAAATATTCAAAGCTAAGGTTGAGAATGAATCTGGACTAAAGATAAAATGTCTAAGATCGAATAGAGGAGGAGAATTCACCTTGGACAGATTCTATGAGTACTGCAAAGAGCATGGCATAAAGAGATAGTTGAGTGCACCTAGAACCCCTCAGTAGAATGGGATTGCAGATAGAAGGAATAGGATCATCCTTGATACAACGCACATGAAATGTCGCACACACCTATTGGAGAGATGTAGTCAATACAACAGTCTATACCATCAATAGAATTCAATTAAGGCTTGGCGCAGACAAGACACCTTATGAGCTATGGTTTGGCAATGTTCCCACAGTAAAATACTTCAGAATCTTTGGAAACAAGTGCTACATCAAGAGGGATGAAGCAGTAGGCAAGTTTGATGCAAGAAGTGATGATGGTATTTTCCTTGGTTACTCTACTAAAATTATAGCTTATAGATGTTTTAACTTGAGATTAAAGAAGGTCATTGAAAGTGATCATGTTAAGATTGATGAAAAGTTTATGGTTCAAGAAAGATATCATGATTACTCACCTATGATTGAAGAAGAACCCAAACCCTCCACTAGTGAGAGAGTTGTTGAAGAAATGTTTGATAGTATTGATGTGTTATTCAATGACCTTGAGACAAGTGAAGAATAAAATCCTAAGGCAGATGAGACAATATCACCTAAAGCTCCAAAGTTTACATCTAGATATCATTCTAAGGATGACATCATTAGAGATCAGAGTGAAAAAGTCACAACAAGATCAAAGCAAAGAGTTCTGAAAGCAATGAGGTGGTATGTTTACTATCTCAGATTGAACCCTTAAGTGTTGAAGATGCATGCAATGATTCAAATTGGCATGATGCTATGAAAGAAGAACTAGATCAGATTATCAAGAATGATACTTCGGAACTGGTCCCAAGACCTAGTGATAAGAATGTGATTGGAACAAAATGGATATTCAGAAACAAGATGAATGAAGATGGTAGAATAGTAAGAAACAAGGCAAGGTTAGTATGTAAGGGATATGTGCAGAGAGAAGGCATTGATTATTCAGACACTTTTGCACCAGTGAGAAGATTAGAAGCTATTAAGTTGTTTCTAGGCTATGCAACATTCAAAAACTTCAAAGTTTATTAGATGGATGTTAAGTCAACATTCTTGAATGGAGAGCTAAAATAAGAAGTATACATTGAACAACTAAAAGGATTCACCTTATCATACATACCTGATATGGTATGCAAATTGAAGAAAGCCCTCTATGGACTTAAGCAAGCCCCTAGAGCCTGGTATGAGAGACTTGATGGGTATCTAACAAAGATTGGATTCAAGAAAGGAGCAACAGATTGCAATCTATTCATAAGAGAGACATCTGAGGTTTATGACTTGTAGCTATATTTTTTGATGACATTATCTTTGTAGGTAATGACAATCATAGTGCTGAATTTTCTAAGGAGATGCAGAGTGAATTTGAGATGAACATGATTGGATCTATCAAATACTTTTTGGGATTGAATGTGCAGCAGATAGAGAAAGGTATTTTCATTAATCAGTCCAAGTATGTGAAAGAGATATTAAAGAAATTCAAGACGGATGATTGCAAGCCAGTAGGGACACCTATGATAACTGGATTCAACCTTACAAAAGAAGATGACTCACCAGCAGTAGATATAACATTATACAAGTCTATGATTGGAAAACTCATTTATCTTACTCAAACTAGACCTGACATTTCCAATGCAGTTGGCATAGTTGGAAGATTTGCAACAGAACCTAAACAAAGTCACCTCATGGCAGTAAAGAGAATATTTAGATATTTTTAGGGCACTATAGATTATGGTCTATGGTATCCTAATTCAAAAAATGTTGAGCTTCATGTATATACTGATGCAGATTGGGCAGGATGCGTTGATGATAGAAAGAGTACATCAGGTGGAGTAGTGTTTCTTGGTGATAGACTTGTCACTTGGATAAGCAAGAAACATAATTGTATCTCTTAGTTAACAAAAGCAGCAGAGTATGTTGTAGCAGCCTTGAATTTTTCTACAATTGTTTGGATCAAGTAGATGATAAAGGATTTTGGAATTCAGATTGATTATCCTATTGTTTTTCATTGTGATAACACTAGCACTATCAACATGTCAAAGAACCCTGTGATGCATGCAAACACAAAACACATTGAGATCAAGTATCACTTCCCAAGAGAGAAAGTGGCAGAGAAAGAAGTCAAGGTGGAATATGTGAGTACTAAAGATCAGATAGCAGACATAGTCACAAAGCCCTTGCCAAAAGATACTTTTGAGTATCTCAGAGAGAAGTTGGGAGTAATTCCCTTCCCCGATTCTGCTTAGAAGAAAGAAAGGGCATCAGTCCTCAGGGATTGATATATGGTTGACTACTCTACCTCAGGAGTAGTACTAGAGCTTCACTAATTGGCACCCTTTTCCATTGATGTCAAAGGGGGAGTAATATATAGTCATGAAAAATAGAAGTAAAGAAGGAGTAATATACTAAGGGGGAGTATTCAGTTATTGAAGTAGTTCAGTTGAGGAAATGGAGAATGTTGAAGAATATTACAGCACATGGAGGATTCATCCTTGGGGGAGTGTTGATGAGGATATTGAGAATGTTATAAAAGAAATGTTCATTTGGATTGGTGGAGTTTTTCATTCCATATCTTTCCATCAATGCCAAAGGGGGAGATTGTTGGAGATTTGCCAGCAAGCCAGTGCTGTCTGTATGTTTGTCATTGATGACAACATATGGTAAGTAGCATGCATGGAAGACTTATGCAGTAATATTTTAGTATATGTAGAATGGACATGTTATTAGCATGATATCATAGACGCAGAGGTTAACTGTTAGTACAGATAGTTATATAACAGCTTGTGTTAGCAATGTTCCTGCTAGAGTTACAGGCAGTGTTCTATGAATGATTGTCCGTACAATTACCATGGAGCCTTGCACATTTGGACATGTGATGGAGATATGCAAGTGATGTTACATTCATGGACGCAGAGTCTTATGATCAGTAGAAGTGAAGTTATGTAGTTGCTATTCACCAGCTACAATTTCTTGTGTTTATTCAAAAGAGCCGACAGAGATTTTGTTGTTACAGGAGTTGCGCTTATCATTATGGTATGCGCCCTTGGATTAGTGATTAGAGAAGAGTTAACAATGTTTGGTTAAGAGTGCATGATGTAATTCAGCTTTAGGAGAAAGTATCAATTAATTTGGTAGAGCCGACAGTGTGTAGCGTGCGCCTACACTTATTGATTTAGACAAGTCCCAGATTGTGTTGCGTGCTTAGTAGAGCCGACTGAGATGTTATTGGAGTATGTTATTATTTCTCTATTATGATTTCAAGGTGGTTCTAACATTCTAACTTGATTATATCATTTAGAGGAAAGATATTTATATGCGGTCATTTGTGATTGTCAAAGCATGGTTCAGAGTTGATTGTGAAGAGCATAGCAGAGTGTGTGAAGTGTTGAGCCATCAACAGAAGGTCTATGTGACCAAGTAAAGAGTTTAAGCTATACATTGGAACTGATACATACAATAGGTCAAAGCACAGCTCACCAAGATCTAGATATAGTATGTATCTGTTATTTAGAAGGTTGCATCCTTCACCCCTTTGAGCAGTGTGCTCTCGGATAGTGCGTCCTCACCCCTAACAGGGTTAATTGTAAAAGACTCCTAACAGGGTCTGACCCTTGACCAGGTCACTATACTAAATGAATTGTAAAGACAACTCCTAATAGGGTTAAGGATCTTCTAACAAGGATCATAATACAATAGTACAGATTATTAGTGGGTGTCAATTCCCACTGGGGTTTTTACCTATTTGGGTTTCCTCGTAACCAAAATATTGGTTTTGTGTTCAAGTGTTCTTTCATTGTGTTTATGCTTTATGTTTAAGTATACTTAATTGGAAAAATAATTGAAACTTGTAGATAACTGATTCACCCCCCCCCTCTCAATTATCTCTTGTGACTATTTCTAACACATTTAACTTTAGGCATTAAAGATTAGATGTGATTCATTTTAAGCCCAAATGAAGATTGCATTGTTCATTTCTTTTAGGCACTCAAGATTGGATTTGAATTCCTTTTAACCTAAAAGTTGAAGTGTTTTGATTGCATTTGAGATTCATTTAACTTTAGGCATTCAAGATGAGATGTGATTCATTTTAAGCCCAAATGAAGATTGTATTGTTCCATTTATTGTATCAAACAACAAAAGGTGTTAGTAGTTTTTGGATATTGATGACTTTGGCAAGCGATCTTTTCACCCAAATGACCTACAAAAACAAGTTAGAACCTGCAAAACCAAAGTTCAAGGATACTATGAAGCCCAAATAATCACCAAAATCTAAAAACATTCAGGTTTAGGGCCCTAAATATGCTCTTTGTTTCCAATATGAGTAAACAAAGAAGAGGATTTTGAAGTGCAAGCTCGTACAAGTCAATACCATGCACCATATGGGTATACAAGGGTTCCAATACGAGAAAATAGGGCTAGAAAGAGATGCATAAGGCCAACACAAATTATTACCATCCTCAATATGAGTTACACATGTGTCCAATATGAGTAAAAAAGATAGAATGAGTTTACTTGTACTAGGATTCTCACCAGCGTGTACGAGGTTTTCAAAATTTTTAGAAATTGATGATGAAAAACCCCTAGAAACAGAGTAGAAGTGTGTGGTGGGTGTCCCACCGGGCATGCCAAAATGTGAGTACCTTGAACCTATCCTATTGGGATCACATGTAGAAAGTCAAATATTAGTCCCAATCTAGCATGAAAATCATATAACAAGTATTTCACAAACACCACCTCCAATTGAGCCAAAATGGGAGCACCCAAGCCCCGTTTGATTTTCTCTTTTGAGGAGAATGTGGATGTTCTCTCCAATAACAATGAGAGTATCCCAAATGTAGTGATAAGGTGATTGAAGCCAAATGCAAGCCATGGAGATCCCAAAAAAGACACACAACCTAGTATGCAAAACTAGTTTTTCCCCTAGGATTCCAAGGGATGCAAATGATGGAAATGAAGGTCTAAGCTATAAATGAGATGAAAGATTCATTAAAATTTAAGAATGGGTATGATTTAGATTTAAAATAAAGAGAAATGCATAAAGAAACTATGATTCATTATCCATTTATGCTATGATATGTGATTTAAGAATTGAAAACAAGAAAGGAAAGCTAACAATGCTAATATGCTATAGAAATCTAGAAATAAACTAGCATAATAACAATGCATGAAAAATGAGAGATTGAGGGACCATTTTCTCATGGAAGAGGCCTCTATTTATAGATTTTTGGAGGGAGGATTAGGGTTTGGATGAGGTGGCACCTATGTGGCATCCACATAGGCTAGGAAGGGATGGCTAATTTGAAGGGTCAAGTTGAGACAAGATGGTCATTTATGGTTGAATGGCTCAAGATTGCTCACACATGTGTGAGAAACTTTGGGGAAGAGTGAAGGGGACCAAAGTGTAAGAGAATTTAAGGAAGGTGGGTGGCTTCCTTGGGAAGAGTTTCTCACACATATGTGAGCAACCTATTAGGGATAATGAGGTTAGGAATCACTTCCTAAGTGAGGTTAGGGGAGTGATCAGGTGAGAGGATAGATTCAACAAGTGAGGTGATAGGTGATAGGTGTAGGTTAGGATTTAGGTAGGGTTTTAGATTAATTTAGATTAATCCAGATTTTAGAGGAATATTAGGAAATGTAGGGATTTGAGTAAATATTGATTTATTCAAAAAGCGTATTTATGGAGGATATGCATTAAAATAGATTTAATACATTAGGGAGGAGGTATTTAAATATAATTAAAATACCTTAGGTAGTGAACCCAACTTAATTAAATAATTATAATTAAATGGGTAGAGGAAAATAATAACCTTGATTAATTAATTAGGATTAATTATGATATTACATGGATTATTAATTAAATAAATTTAATTAATATGAATGATTTTTAGGTGTCTACACCACCAATAACTTTTCCAATAATAGTGCCAGATATGATTTCAATACTTGAAATAATAAATCAGTTGGTTTCTATAGAAGCAACTACTGTAAGGGGATCTCATAAGAAGGTATCACTCTTCCCATCCCAGGTGTTCATTCAAGGTTTATATAATTTCTTGAGTAGGAAAATATTTGAGGTCATTCCTAATATATTGAATGGGTATCATCTTTCTGTTGATACTTACAAATATTATAATCCAGAGTTGTTCACAAAAGGTATTGCACATAGTGGCCTTGCACATCAATATGAGAAAGTTTAAGATTGGATTAGGAATGCTAAGGACTTCCAAGGTGTTTTAAAAATAGAAGAAAGATGGTACAAGATTTGATATGAAGAAAATTTGAAGCAAAGAAAAGGTAACTATGCTCCTACCTATAAGATGTTAGATGCTGTAGAATCTAGGATGATGATTCTTTTAAGCTTGTATATTGATGTTTATAACATGAAAATTCCTCATGAAATATTTGTGAGAGTTGAAGATCCTAGGCTTTCTCCCATTGAGGCCAAGTCATAATATTCACCCTCATCTATTGGATCACCTATTGGAGTAGCTTCCCCACCTAGGAGTCCAATTTAGTCTCCTCCACTCGGTTTTGACAAACCATCTACCTCTTCTCCACACACTCCTACAAGGTCTATTTGCCACAACCTATATCATTTATTGTATCAACATCTAAGAAGCCTATGGAATCTCCTTCACCATTAGAACCTCAACCTTTGGTTATTCTAGAGATCCCTCAAGCTATAGTACCCTTGAAAATGTTATCGTTGGTAAGGGATATCCCATATACTTTCTATGAAGGGTTTAATACCCAAATGGAACAACCTCTTCCATCTCATGAGTTTTATGTATAATAGGACATACAAGTTGAATAACCATACGATGATAGGACTCTTGCAGTCTTTAGATTGGGTGGTGGATTAACAAAATATGTGAGAGTGGAAGCTTGTAGAGAACTCTTGAGTGATGATGAATTTATTAAGAAGATAGAGTTTAAGCAATTTGTGCTTAAACAAAAGGTTAGAGAGTTAGTTAAAAATAAGGCTGCTGACTTTGAGAGTTTGAGTGAAAATAAATAGATGAAGATGGACGATGAAGTCCTTGAAGAGGTTGAGAAATAATTAGTTTCTATGAATCCAAAATAGGAGAGGAAAATAATTAAAGATAGTGGAGTTCTAATCCTTGAAGGGTGGGATTTCTCTTCTGCTATATCTTTTGATAGCTTGATGAGAAGGCAAAATATTAATCTTGCAAATGTTAGTCTTGATCAATAGAAAAGTTTTCTCATTGGCTCAACATTTGATGATAAATTAGATGTGCCTGGAATATGGTATTTATACCCTGCCACAAAGAATCCTTCCAATGGTTCCACAATAGGATGAGTTGTATGGACAATTATTCTTGAATAAATACATCGATTTCATGATTCCACAAGCATCATGTCTTGTGGTTGATGTTGTAAAGATGACACAATTTTTTTTGTCAAAATTGAATAAAAAATCGTGACCTTAAGAGAAGAAAATAGGAAGTTAATAGAAGACAATATAAGGTTAAGGGAACAATTAAATACTAGATAAGGATATTTTTCTACCATTTAAGGGCCCTCATTTTATGAAGTAGTGAAGTTAAATATTGAGGTGGCTACTGCCAACTGAGAATGATAGGTTGAAGGCTAATATAGATTAGTTGAATAAGGACATTAGAGCATCATAAATAAAGAATGTGACATAGGTCATTTAGTTTTTTGTTGATCTTAGAGTAAGTAATGTTTCATGGGATGTTGATGAGGTATGGAGTAAACACTTGGAATTTCTAAATTTTCAAAAAATCCATCTTCATTGGAAAAAGTATCTTGCTTTCTCTATTTCTTATTTACATAGGTTGATTAGAGGTTTAAAATTTTATTATGATAAATATCATTCAAAGAATCTACAAGATTATGCTAAAGAGTTGGAATGGAATTTAGGGAATTTGGTTCAAATGTTTTCAAAGCATAAATTGTATACAAAGATTATAAAGTAGAATAGTTATTTTTTTTTCTTTGATCGCACATAGTAGGCCTCCACTCTTTATCGAGGCAAAGGATGGTGAGAAAATGATAAAGGTTTTTAGGTTAGAATCTAATTGGAAGGAAGAATTTCAAGCTATGAAAAATCCTATATTGGTAGATATATAGATGGATGAAGATAGACTATTGGATAGGATTGATGCAAATTTGGGACACCTGATTATTTTAAAATAAGGCATGAAGAGAATGGAGAATGCAAAGGAAAAGATACATGATAAGGAGTACAATCAACATCTTTAGGCTCTTCAATAGTTCAAGAATCAAGGATTAAATGCATTTTAATTGTTTTTGATTATATCTATTGGTCCTCTGCATTTTTGAATTTTTGAGCCAGGAAGTAGAAGTTGTGTTCTTGCCTATTTTTGAAATTTTGATCTTTTGGATTTGGGTTAGTTGGTGGTCGATCTGATCTTAATTTAAGATCGATTTCCATAATAAGGATGAGATTTGGATATATTCTAAGCATATTTTGAGTAAATGCATACATTTTGAGAAAAAACATTATAAGTTGCTCTTTGTCTTGAATTTCTAAACAAGTTTGGCACATTAGCATTTCTCATGTCAACTTGTTCCTAGAATCATATGAGGATTATATTTGAAGATATCAACTTTAGAAACTCTTTTGTAGAGAACAAAGAATGCCTGAAAAGGTTGTTATTGATCATAATGGTTTTTGTCTTCTAGCAACTAGGCGGTCACCTACTCCCTATTAAAAATTGTAAAAGTCTTGAAGCTTGTTCTCTCCTTTGGTTTATAAAAGGGAATCTATGACCTTATGTTGAGGTTGCTAGTTGTCTAATAGTCCATGTAAAGTTTCTTTTTTCCACAAATTCATTGATATGAATTTAAAAGTGTCTTTTGTCTTATGGTGTATACAAATTCTATGAGAGTTCATATTCTAAGAAGCTTTTGTAGCTACATAAACACCTTGAAATAAAATATAATGATTTTCTATATTATCCTCTCATCTATGCCCAAGATTTTAGAAGATACAAAATTAAGGATTTCTTGATCCTATTTGTTTTTTTTGTAAAAATTGTGCAAGTGATTTTTGATATCTCTAAAATAGGATTTAAAAATCCTTGAAGCATTTTCAAAAGTATTGTTAGATATATATGTGATTTGTATGACACATTTTTAATTACCTTATGCTTCATTGACACAAGGTGTTAATTTAGTGGAAAGCTCTATTTCTGATTGCTATTATGTAAACTTTTCAAAATTAGGCATGCTTTCATGACTTTGTATGCCCTAAGTAGGCATTGATCACATTCCTCTCTCTAGTAGCTTCAACTCAAATGTCGAAAAAATTCAAAAATAATTTTTTCATCTTATCTTGTTTGAGTTTTTAGTTTACAATTAGGATCACTTGATTCCAATACTCCAAGATAGATAAGTCATGTATAGCCAAAGAAGGAGATTATAAAATGCTTGATTGCATACAACTGAAAATATTTTTGTCACAATATACATAAGAAGAGAGAGTAGGATCAAAATGATACTGTATAGAGTTTACCTACCTAGGCTTGACAAACCTAAAGAGGATAAATTTATGGCTAACTCTTTATCCTTAGTCATACCTTGTTAAGTTGGCCATTGATCCAATACTTCCAAGACTGAAAGTTGGCTATTTCATAGAAGTTCTCTGGGAAATTAGTTGGGAACACCAATAGGTGATGAGGTCAATTATTTTTTTCTTTATATCTTGACATACATTAATTTATGCAAACCTAGAATCCTGAAACTAGCAAAAATAAGACTAGTTGTATTTTTCTGAGTTTCAGAGGTGCGAACACCGAAGATATTATCAGCCTCTGAAAAGATGAAAGGGCAATAAATGAATGTTGTGACTACTAGATTTTGGCATTTTAGAGTGCAAAAGAGGTTAAGAAATGTCAGTGACCGAAAGTGTGAAAGGGTGAAATATTATCATAAGATATAAGTGAATTTTTGGGGTTTCAAAGATGGATGGGGTTATCAGAGGCCAGAAGGTCAAAAATGTGAAATGAGTGATGACCTCATTATCTTTGGTGCCTGGAGTTACAAATTTTTGGTGTTCTCAAAAGTCTTCAGAGGTCAAAAGGTCGAAGATCCAAAGGTGACTTGGTAGCTGGGACATTAGCCGATGTTTCGAGACTTTGGTGATAAGAGATAATTATCCCTTTTGAAGGCCAAAAATATGACCATACGAAAGAGACACTTGGTAGTTTTTAGGTGTAGGATTTGATGTTTGATGAGCATTTTGACCTTTCAGGGGCCGACAACTACAGATTGACTAAGACAAAATGATAAAGAAAAAACCTAACAAAGCTATGAAACCCTAAACCGAGTGATTAACCTAAAAAAAGAAGACTAGGTAACTAGCAAACTACAACAAAACCCTAGACACCTACAAAAAATACTCCAAAAGAAACACTTCAAAAAATGAAGGAAGGACAAAAAGCTAACCTACAATAAATGTGGGCAAAGGAGGAATTTGCAACGAGCTCAAGTAGATCATGACCAAGAAGCTGAATGTGGAGCCAAAAGATCAACTTTGAACTAACAAACTTGTTTGGTGAAGGCACAGAGGCAATACGGGCTCAAAAATAACTATAATAGAATGAATAAAATGAGCCCCTCGATTGCCTTTTATAAGCCCTTAGGCCAAGTGACGTCATCATTAGGTTTCAAACTTTCAGACTTTCACACCTTCAAAGTTTGAGGGAATGCCGAAATGCTGAAAGTCTGAAAATGACTTTTTACCTTATTACGCAAGGTTCGGTCTTTCAGACTTTCACACCTTCAGATCTCCAAGGAATGCCAAAAGGTTGAAAGTCTGAAAAGGACTTGTAACACAACTTTTCAAGGGTTTGCCCTAAAAAACTTAAAACCAGGGGACAAAACAAGGGAGCCTAAAGACTAAGAAAGACAAAACAAGCCAAAAAAAGGGGGCCCCATGGACAAGTGGCCAAAAGGTGGGTTGTGTGTTGTGGAACCACAATAGTAGCCTTACACGAAAGCCACATCAACAACTGGGAGTGTTTATTTGGGGATTATGGCTAGGTGGGCACAATTAAACTCCTTTAAAATACATCTGTTTTGCATGACCTCCTCTAAGGCTAAGTGAACATCTATTCTCACAAATTTACAACATTTCTAGACTAATTAGACTGTGAATCCATCTGGCCCCAAAGCCTTATCTGGGCCCGGGTAAAAGGTTGTCCTTAGAGACTTGCTCTAATCTTTAATCACTAATTTATGTGTATGCACCTTGAATGTTATTATTGTATATATAAGGAACACGATGACAATACTAGTTATTGAATGTGAAATAATTATTATTCTTTAAAACATGACAATTTTTAATGCAAATATAATAAATTACCAGAATAAGAACGTAAAACAAAAAAATAAATTATTTTAAAAAGTGAAATATTCTAAAATATTTATACACTATTTAAACTTAGATTCTATAATATTTATACTTAGATTAGTAGCCACAAATTCATTAACATATATAATAATTACTTAATAGGAACTAATAATTTTTTTTTTAAAGTGAAATATTTTTCCTATAAAATAAAAATACTAATTATGAAAAGTAAATTAGTACTATAAGATTTTTAGGAATTGGCAAACAAAGAAAGGATGTTAGCACACCCTTCTTCACTTTAATTAATTGAAACAAAAAATGTGTGGTTGAGGACTTCAACAACAATTTTCAAAAAGAGCTTAAAGCTCTTTGAAACTCTTTAGATTCAAGTCATCTTGATTGGTTTGATATATCACTATTTTAGGCTATTAATTTATTTTCAAGATATTGATTTAATTTTAGTCTAATAATTATATATAAGATGCTTTACTTTTTTAAAATTTTATATATTACTTTAGACTTTTTAAAATCTTAGTTTTGCTTCTAATAAAAGTATTAAATTTCTAAGACACAATCTTAAAAATGAAATAAATATATTAATTAAATTAAAATTATTTTAAAATTATAACAAATGATCTATTAAAATACAATTATAAATACTTTTATTTTGATTAATTATATAAATTGTGTATATACATACAACCTAAATCCAATTCTATATATCATATGAACCCTTTTAACATTATATAAAAAAATATATGTACATATATCCTTCGAAACATCTTTATTATTATTATATAATAAAAATGATAAGATGCTTTATGAATTAGAGAGATAACTTTTCAACTTTAACTTTGAAAATCATTATTTTTAAAACTTTTTTATTACTTGGTTATATACGTTTCATGGATCCGTGACTTCTTCAACTTTGGTTTTTAAAACTATTAATAGTCAAAGAATTTGTGTAAGAGGGAATATTATGTTATCCAATTGTTCATAGTGCTACGTTTTAGGTGGGATTTATTTATTTATAAAGTAAGGTCTACTTTTATGTTCACATTATTATTTTAACTTTCATTTTGCCTTTCATATTGGAAGATGCTTTATATAAGATTTTAAATTCTCTTTATAAAGGAATATAAGTTGTACATATTATTTCTAGGCTTCATGTGCTTCGCCAACTATTATCTCTTATCAATTCAAATTGTGCCCTTTGACTACCACACTTATGTGCTTGACCAAGTAAGTACAATATTAGAGTAAGTATGAATGGCTTAATATCTTTTAATGCTTTATAATATAAAAGCCTTATTATTTAAGCAATCCAATTTTAGTTGATTAAGTGTAAGAGAAAAGCTTATATCGATCAAAGTTATATATATTAACAATCTTAAAGTACAACTAAGTCTTATATTACATCTATTCAATAAATATACATCTTAATAGATAACATGTCAAAATTTTACATATATAATACTGATATGATACTCAATGTAAATATAATTCAAATATTCATTATATAACTATTTAATATGACAATGCGTAAGAATTTTCCTATAGCAACAACCCAAGATCTCGAGGCCAAAGAATAACACAAAAGCAAGAAAGACAAAATGGCCAAAAAACAAACTGTTTTCTCATCAATGATGCAAATAACTAAACTAAACTGTAGAACTACAATAGATAATGGATGACTAAAATGTAGATGTGCCTGCTGTAATCACCTAAAAATGGACAAAGACAATTTAACGATAATTCAAAGTAAATCAAGTGAAATCAGAGAAAATCAAGGACATAATTGAATCAATTGAATCACAATGCACAATTAGCCAATCAAAATGAAAATCAAGTCTTAATTCGAGATCAATCAAAATTGAGAGTATTTTAATCAAGTGCAATCAAATCAAAATACAATTAATTCAATTAATTGTATAGTCTTGGATTAAATTAAATTCAACCCATTCAAGGGGTACATGGCTAAAATAAATCAATTAATAAAAATCAATTACTCTCAACAAACCAAAAGGATAGAAAATCAATCAACCAATGAGATTTGAGGAAAGGTATTCACATGGATCAAGCCAAATTGAATCTCATTCACTCAAAGTGAAAATGAATCTTAACCATCCATCTTGTCTACTTGTCCCAAGATTTGAGGACACAAACTTTGCTTTGTCTTCAAAGGGTGGAACCAAAGACTTAACCCCAACTCAACCATGATTAAACACAACTACACCCCCTACCATTGGAAAATCTATAAAAAGAAGGCTAAATTCCTTCATTATCATCAACCACCTATTTGAGAATTGCATCAAACCTCTTGCAATTTGAGTTTAGAAAGGCATTTAAGAGCAATTTTAGCATTCATCTTGATAATTGTTAGCTTTAGCATATTGTCTAATCTCTATCATTCTCATACTAGGACTGTCATTAGTGAGAGCTTGCTGAGAGCTCATTCATTAACATCTTAGTTAGAGAGCCATAGAATGCTCAATTAATCATTGATTTTGTTAAATAGTTGCTCAATTGTGGTTGTATTTAGTTATAATTTCACTTATTGTTGATGATTAACCCTAATTCTATGAAGATACTTTTATTCGTATACAAAATGGCGCCCACCAAGTCAATGAAGAATATCAGACAAAAGATGACAAATTAGTACCTTACAAAACCATGGTGGATAATCTCAAAAAGTATTTCATAATCATCACATTTGAACAAGTGCCAAGAGAAAAGAACAAAGCAGCAGACGCCATGGCAACCTTAGCATCACTTTTGCAGATGCTCGATCAGAGTGCTAGATACGAGTTCTTGGTAGAAGAAGTGACTCAACCCGTGTATGACCCAACCCATCCTTATACCATTTGCCTACTTACTACAACTGACTCACCTTGGTATGGACCAATTTACACCTATTTGAAAGACCAAATCCTTCCTATCAACCAAACCAGAAACCAAAAGAAAAGCTTCATTAGACAAGCTGCCAAATATACTATAATTTTTGAAACATTGTATCGGAAAAGTCTTGACGGAATGCTCCTTAGGTGTTTAGAAGAGGAAGAATCAAACTTAGCCTTGCGAGAAATTCATGAAGGAATTTGTGGATCACACTCAAAATTATCTATAGCTAAGAAACTTCTTAGGATAGGATATTTTTGGCCTACCATGGAAAAAGATTCTTGTAACTTTACAAAAACTTGTAAGAAGTGTCAATTCCATGAAAATTTGATACATGCGTTGGCACAAGAACTTCATCCAATGACAACACCTTGGCCATTCTATCAGTGGGGTCTAGATCTAATAGGAATGATTCATCCACCATCTTTGAATGGGCATAAATTCATCATAACGGCCATAGAATACTTTACTAAGTGGGTGGAAGCTGTACCCCTATCAACTTCAACAGGCAAACATATATCCTTGTTTATCCTAAATCATATAATTTGTAGATATGGCGTACCTCATGCCATCATAACGGATAACGTAAGGCATTTCAAGAACAAAGACATAATCGAATTGTGCACCAAATTTCACATGATACATCATTCATCTTCAATCTATTACCCTCAAAGTAATGGACAAGCCGAAGCAACAAACAAAAACATATTGAAAATCTCGAAGAGAACGGTGGATAATTCTAGTAGAGATTGGCACATCAAGATAAACCCGACCTTGTGGGCTTATAGAACAAGCATAAGGATGCCAATAGGGGCTACACCCTTCTCCTTAGTCTTTGGAACAGAAGCAATTTGCCTTTGGAGGTAGAACTTCCATCCTTGAGGATATCTATGCATGGATTGATAAATGAGGAAGACTATAGGGTTGCTAGGCTACAAGAACTAGAACTCTTGGATGAAAAATAGAAAGAAGCCTTTGATCACTTAAAGGTGTACCATAACAGAATGTCAAGATCTTACAATAAACACATCAAGCCAAGGACATTCCAAATAGGTGACCTAGTGTTGTGCAAAAATCCCAAGAACCAAGCAGAAAGAGAGAAAAAAGGAAAGTGGGAAGCAAACTGGTTAGGACCATTTCTCATTGTTGAAGATTTTGGGACTGACACGTACAAGTTATCAGATTGTGAGGGTGAAGAGCTACAAGAACCTATAAATAACATACATCTCAAGAGGTTCTATACATGAGGTAGATGAAAGAGTATAAAGAGTATCAAATGGAGAGCATCATATTTATTGTACATAGTTCAAAAGAGATCTTGAAAATACCAAAAACATTTGAAAAAGCATAAAAGATAAAAAATAGTGGAAAATTGAGCATGAAGAAAGGAAAAACATTCAAATATGATCCTCAAAAAAATGTTGTCTTGGTGAAAACCTAGCAAATAGGTGCCTTGATAATATGAATTTTTTTTCTTGAAAATAAAAAATAAATACAAAAAAATTGAAAAAAAAGAAAAGTGCCTTGGTGAAAACCTAGCAAATAGGCACCTTGGTAGCAAAAAAAGAGAAAAAGCTTTAAAAATAGAAAAAAAAAGAGCTTGATCCATTCAATCAGTGAAAACCTGGTAAACAGGCACCATTGATAGTCCAAGTCAGTTGCATACTTAGAAGGTCACCTTGTCAATATTGCATTCGCCAGCATTTGTATATATTGCATAATAAAACCCCACAGTTGCATTTGCAAGTACCTTAAGATTTTGGTCACCTAATCAAAAAATTATCCTAAGTCCCATAAATGAAATCAATATCAAACTAGGGGCAATCTACTCTCAAGGAGCAAGGATTCATCAACAAGCTTTATTCAATCAGAGAATCAATTCATCACACTCAAAAGAGGAACACTTAATCAAATCTACGTCCCAATCCAATGTGAGCCTAAAATGAAAATTTGATCCAAGAACTTAAATGACCTTACCTTTTATCAGGATTAAAAGTATGAAATGGATGGAACTACACTTGAACTATGGATTTGAAAAACATGGCAAAATTTTTTCTAAGTGTTGGCTCAATTGATGAAATCATTCCTTTCTAGCGAATCGATGAAAGTTTTAGACTATACAAGCTATGATGAAAGGATGATATTTTTCTTGATTTATGAATGCTTGTCTTAAAATCAAAGTTTTAAACCATATATTATGTGTCTAAGGACGTGATCATCAAAGAATCATCAAGGACTTGTACATAGGATAAAACAAAGATTTTTGCTTGTTTATGCAAATAGATACCTTGGCTATTTTGATCTTCAATATCATAATACCAACATCCACTTGCAACATAGAATCTGATAAAATCAGTATTCGCACTCTCATGATTGGCTTCAATCAGTGATAGTCGTACCGAAGAGACCGATGGGAAAGCAAAGAAAAAGGAAAAAGTATTCATACCATCATAGTTGAACTAGTGATGGTTGTACTAAAAAATGGGATTCCAAAAATGCTCAATGATGATTATAAGCTCTAAATCTTGAATAATGACAGTTAGCTTGCATACATGTTAGATTAAGTGCATTGTATATATTTTTTTTGCCTTTCTTAGCTTAAATTGCAAGAGGAAAAAATGAAATGGGGCTGGGTTCAATTCAAACATCATGATTCTAGATTCAAAACAACGAAAATGAGATTATCTTTTACATTCATGCATAGCATTAATCATTAGTCATTATACATAAATAGACATAAAATAGAAAAAGAATCATTACTCATACATCATTTGCATACATGTAGTTATGGATAGAATTGCATACATTTGAAAATACAAAAACATAGGATCATCCATATCCATATGACCATAAAACAATTTGCATCCATACATTGAAAAATAGAAAACATTTCATAATATTCATACATCAATGCATCCATCTATCTATATCATAAAAATAAGATACATTGCATCCATTGCATATAATCAAAAGTAAATGCATCATAAAAATCATATAGCTGCATATAAAGATAATCTCATAAATCAAATCATCAATAAGAACGAAGGAATAGATCATCATATATCATCAAAAGAATGTTTCTCAAAGGATCTAGTACATCAAAGTATATCCAGATACAATATCATGAAAGTGGTACATCAAAGGTTTTGACCAATCAAGTAACATGAAATGTGCAATAAAGGACATCAATGATAAATGAATCTATCAATAATCAATCATGATCTCGTAGCACCAGAACCACCTGGATCTCTATCATCCTATGGAGGAGGAGCCTGAGAAGTGCTCGCTCCACTCGGTCTCTGAACAACCACTGCTGAAATAAACTGCTGCATCAAGGCAGCAACCTTATCTAAACACCCAACAACAGTGGACATATCTGTCCTCATAGACTGCATATCTCAGGCTAAAGAACCAATAGTGGGAGCATCCTGTGAATCCTATCCATGATCTTGTGGTTGCTGAACTGGTGGAGGCTTCTGTTGTGCTGGAACCTGCTGGGCCTGAACCTACTGAGCATCATCATCTTGCTATGCCAAGGCAATTCTCTATAACTGTACCAAAGGATCTAAACCCCCAAGAACCTATCTAGCAGCCTCAACATGAGCTTGTCTCTGAGCTCTTTGTTGTTGATGAACTCTATCCTGTCTAATTGCTACCCTAGGGTGAACTACCTGGATTGCATCAACCTATCTATCTCTGGCTTTATCTCAACCATGTCCATCCCTCACCCATCCTCTACCTACAACAACTGGAGGATCTCTACGTCCTCGATGCCTCTGATGTCTACCACCACCACGCCCATCATCACCACCACCGCCACCACCATGTCGAGCTGGAATAGGCTCTGCTGGATCTGTGAAATGAATAAACCTATTCTGAGACCACCGGTCTTGATACTCATGGGACATCCCTGCATTAGCCATACCTGTCAACATCTCCCATCTGCAGAAAGGCATACCAACAATCTAAGTCATGACAAACTGATAATGAATACAAGGGCCCCATAAAGATCTCTCAACTTGTACTCGTGCATATAATGCATTTCCCAGAGGCATATCCTGTATCCTACCATACTATCTGGAAACTCGACCAAAAAAAACCGCTCAATAACAATATTAGATCGGCCAATCATCCAACAAGGAGCAAACATATATGGAAACTCATCATCATCCTCCCGCCAGTGATCGCAATCAAGGTATGGACACCATATAACCTGATCAAGATCATCTATCTGATGTCTCCAATAATCCAGATGACCTAAATGATGCTGAATCACCATACCTATATATAGAAAAGCATATGGATATCCACGCGGCCGTCTCCTATCAGAAATAGGCTTGGTAATAGGAAGATGCTCCCAAATCCATAACTGAAGAATAATAGCACCGACAGATAAAGAAGAACTCTCTCTATACACCACCTCATGGAGATCTTGATATAACTGTGCTAGCACACAAGAACCCCAATCAAAACATCAAGGCTGTGCTAGTAAATCCTCTAGAATCCTACCCCAACCAACGGAAAAATCGTGACCTCATCGGTCAAGAAGAAGTAGACCACCAATCAATGTGCCTAGAACTGCAAGCAATGTAGGGAAAGAAGCAAACTGTGGCCATGTGATCTTATCATCATCAATTAGATTGTCCTCGAACACTCGTCGGCAGACAGTAGAATCATACACATAATCATAATAAATAATCTCTCCTCGACAGGGAATTTGTAGCAAATGATACACATCCTCAGGCGTGATCGTCATCTCACCATGTGGAAGATGGAAAGTATTGTGGTCAGAGTGCCAACACTCCACCACAGCTGTCAATAACCCATGGTTCAACTGGAACCGGGGAAGATTGAGAAGGAAGCTCAAACCACAAAGCTCTATAACACGAAACTCGACATCAGTCAATGTCTGCCTGAGGTCAATCACCCATGACGCAATTGATCAGATATACAAAACATCAAGGTGAGCCTGTTTGGAAAAAAAACAAAAGAATCATATCAACATATTATATCAAGGAACATCTAAAGTTGATCAAGTTATTCTAAAATCCATTTGCTCATCATGAGCGCATCAAAACTCCTAACTCTATATCTTGAGGAAGGAAAATCATTGTTTTATCTCTCTAGATCTTGAGAGTAAAATATCAGACCATCACCCTATCATAACAGATTGATAAATCAACTTCGTTGGTATTACTATACTAATATCCTAATCGATTGTTTAGTTCAAATGTAATTGACTTAATCATATCATTCGAATCAGTCATCTTGACATACTAAATATTTCATAAAAAAAAGAAAGTCAAGTACAAGTGAAAATTTTGAGAAAAATGCTGCAGGCGTAATTTTATTCATCACAGGTGACATTTCCCTTAAGCAACACATAATTCTTGTCAGGCGACATTACTTTTGTCTCAGGCGACAAATTTCTCACAGGCGACACTGAATTGACCTAAGCAATAGTCAATTCTTCCTACGCGACATCAAAATGCTAGGGTTTCACAAGCGTCAAAATACATGGAATTTGGTTTTTAAACCCTAAGGCTATGTGTGAATATTCTATTCTCAGGCGACAACAAAAATTGGTTAAGCGACATCAAACTACTCATACAAGACACTAAAAATCATGGATGTGACACTTAAATGTCCTAAGCGATAGTGAAATTGGTCTAAGCATGACTTAACTATTTCAAAGCAATGATGGAATTGAAAAATGCAATAAATGCTAACTAATGAGCAATAAATGCAATACCGAGGTTTGAAAAGCACTTACCGAAGGTCCATAGTCAGGCAGCCTCACGTATCTCTGACACCGCTCGAATCGATGCTCTCGAATAGGCACAACCATCTCGGAAAGAAAAAGAGAACCAAAGCAAAATCACAGAAGAGAAATGTAAAAATGAATAGTAAATCTAGGTTTTTCAACCTATTTAAGCTAAATTGACCTAATTTTGAGGTGAGAATTGACTTTGACCTATATTAATCTATTGCATTAACTGGGGAAAATTGAGAAGTGTGGCATATCATAAAGTGTTTTTCATAAATGAAAACATATCAATCAATCATTTAAACCTATCTATCGAAAACAATAATATGTTTCATTTCTGAGGGGGCATACCATCAGATAATCAGATCAACATCATTAGTAACATCAACGGAAATAAGAGATTGATCATCAAATCAAATCGAAAGCTTTTATCATAAAATTTTCATAATCAAATGAAAGGGGCATCATATTATATCATCAAGAGAGTTTCATATCGATCAGCAAATCAATCATCATATCGAGAAGGATCATCAGAACCACATCAATCAGGAGAGTTTCATATCAATCATTACCTATAGAAATTTCATATCAAGAATCAGAGGATCGACCATCGAAAGACATTAAGAATGAACATCAAAGATTGATCATCAATGAATCAGGACCTATCATCAAGCCATATCAGAGTATTCTTTGAATCGACATGCTTCACACATCAACTCAAAGAGGGGCATTTGTAATCACCTAAAAATGGACAAAGACAATTTAACGATAATTCAAAGTAAATCAAGTGAAATCAGAGAAAATCAAGGACATAATTGAATCAATTGAATCACAATGCACAATTAGCCAATTAAAATGAAAATCAAGTCTTAATTCGAGATTAATCAAAATTGAGAGCATTTTAATCAAGTGCGATCAAATCAAAATACAATTAATTCAATTAATTATATAGTCTTGGATTAAATTAAATTCAACCCATTCAAGGGGTACATGGCTAAAATAAATCAATTAAATCAATTAATAAAAATCAATTACTCTCAACAAACCAAAAGGAGAGAAAATCAATCAACCAATGAGATTTGAGGAAAGACATTCACATGGATCAAGCCAAATTGAATCTCATTCACTCAAAGTGAAAATGAATCTTAACCATCCATCTTGTCTACTTGTCCCAAGATTTGAGGACACAAACTTTGCTTTGTCTTCAAAGGGTGGAACCAAAGACTTAACCCCAACTCAACCATGATTAAACACAACTACACCCCCTACAATTGGAAAATCTATAAAAAGAAGGCTAAATTCCTTCATTATTATCAACCACCTATCTGAGAATTACATCAAACCTCTTGCAATTTGAGTTTAGAAAGGCATTTAAGAGAAATTTTAGCATTCATCTTGATAATTGTTAGCTTTAGCATATTGTTTTATCTCTATCATTCTCATACTAGGACTATCATTAGTGAGAGCTTGCTAAGAACTCATTCATTAACATCTTAGTTAGAGAGCCATAGGATGCTCAATTAATCATTAATTTTGTTAAATAGTTTCTCAATTGTGGTTGTATTTAGTTATTATTTCACTTATTGTTGATGATTAACCCTAATTCTATGAAGATACTTTTATTAGTATACACCTGCTTATATAGGCAATGCAATAAGAGACCATGATAAGAAGGAGATAAGGATGATAAACTAATAAGTTCCCTAAAGGCGGAGACAACACATAAATTGGAATGTGATAACAACTATCACCACCTAAAGTGGAATTTCTCCTACACCATGTGCAACTAAATGTGCAAATGTCTAAGTGTCTCATATGCAAACTACTATTTTATGCATTATCCTAAGTAAGCTTAAGTAAAGTATAATTATGAGAATAATTAATTATGCCAACACAATGCTAAGCTATTCCATTTCAATTTATTGCTCTAGATACAAATAGGGAATGTGATTGAACCCACACATTGAAAAAATTACTTACCTCCATCCATTAGCTTGGGATGAAGTTGATGAAAGTTAAACTTTGTAATTGGTACTTCCATTTTTTGGCTTTGTTAATGCTTGATCAAATTCATGTGGCATTGTTCTTGTCTTTTCAATGCTTTCTTGCAAGGGCTATGTTCTCACCATTTTGAGAAAATTCTAGCAATCACATATATTTTTTTAGTCTTATGAATTTCAAGGCTTGGTTTTGTTTTTGTAACAAGCTATTTTTGGTTGTATCGTATTGTACTATCCTAAAAAGTAAGTACTTAATTTGTGAACATTTTAGGACCATTTTTAGCCCACTTTAGTGTGTTTCTTATCATAGGACCTTATATTCTACCTAAATACATACTTAATTGATATATAGGTCCTCATTCAAAAATTGAGGTTGGCTCTAATTTATATGCATAATTCCCCTATTTTTTTCCCAATTCCTTTTCCATCTAGGTCCTTTACATACATTTTAGGGGTCACCTTGATTTCTTGGTGAACCGAGGCTTTAAAATCCCCCTTTTAACACTCAAGCCTAGGTCCCAGACAAACTTTAAAATTTTTTTCCTGGACAAGGTCGACTTAAGTCAGCCTTGTCCTAGGGGTTTTCTTTTTAGTGGGCTATGGGATTGATTCAGGGTTGTTTCTCCTAGGTTCTTAATCAAGGTTGGCCTACGTGATCTGAGCCTCTTCCTCTTATTTTCACATACACAATTGACATCTATTATTGCAATATCATATTCATGCAAGAATTATCAAGCAAGTTATTGTGCATTCAAGATTCAAGATTCAAGACAAGAAAGAAAGCATCCATTAAAGGTATTCAACATCAAGCATTCAAGTCCATTCATGTATGCACGATATTTCTTTCCATAGATCTAGCTATTTTCCCCCATTGGAGACCAAACAAAGGAGTTTTCCATCAAGGAAGGAGATCTATATTCATTCATCAAGTCTTTGTGATGAAGGGTGCTCCCCTTAATACCACCAACACATAACAAAAATAGAGAAACAACAACAATTTGCAAGAACTGAAAAATGGGCTTCTTATTATCTCTATAATTGTGAAATTAAAAATTTCAAAATTACAATATGCAAAGCCACATGGGAATTTTCCCTTACAATATTCTACAGGACAAAGCCTCAAAATTATTACCCAAATCTACCCAGAACTCCCAGAACTGCCCTAGACAACACTACATACCTTTCTTATATAGGCAATTTCCACCGCCTGAGAAGGTTCTAGAAATTTAGCCCTTAAGGCTGACTATTCTTAGAATTATTTTATTTTCACATCTATTACATTAGGGTCGGCTCAAAAGAATTACAAAATATATTTTTAGGTAGCCCAACTTCTGGAAGCCATAAATATTTAACTGTAGCTCCATTTTTCTATTATAACCACTTTTTCAGAAATGGTATGACCTGATCTACAGTGCCTGACTTGCGCAAGCTCTAGTCAGCTAGGGGTCGATCAAGATTCAGAGCCTCTAAGGCCTTCAAAATTGAGCTCAAAGATTTCATACCCAAAAACCTCAATAACTTCACTGATACAAAAGATATGGCAATGAAACTCAACTGGAAGGTTGATATGACTGAGATGAACCTCCACATGTGAAATCAGAACATTCTAAGATTGTATGACCAACTTACTAAAAATAGTAAGTTTCCATAAATAGAAGCTCTACACAAGATATCTCTTATTGAAAAAAAACCAGAAATATTTTTGGGTGATGCAAGATTGCTCTTACACCTAGGATGCTCTTGCGTCAGACACCCGGGGTAATTTGAGAAGTGACCCTATCACAACTCATGTGTGAAGAGGGACACCAAGATGATTAACCTCCTCCCTTGTTAGCCATGATGAATCTTCAACAGGTCATCCTTTCCATTTGACCATATATTCTTCATATGTCATGTTCCTTGTGCTTCTACCAACACAACTATCCAGTATATCTTCAATCTCCTTGGTAGTTGAAGTAGTTGCTGGAATAATCCACTGTGCTTCTGTGACCTCATCTTCAACACCCCCTTCATGATACTCTATCAAATCTAAAATGTTAAATACTGGTGAAATATTCAGCTCAGTAGATAATTTTACCTCATAGGCATTTCCTAAATCAAGCTTCTTTAGTATCTTACATGGCCCAAACTTCTTCATTTTTAGCTTTTTATATGTACCAACTAGAAATATCTCCTTCTTCAAATGAACCATGACTTCATCTCCAACCTAAAATTCCTTATGCCTCCTTTTCTCATCTGCCTTAGCCTTATACTGCACATTCATCTTGGTAATGTGCTTCCTCACCTCCTCATGGATGTTCTTCAAATGTTCTGCAAAATCCTCAGCTTCAGCACTACTTATTTCTCCTTTATCTATCTTCTTCAACTCAGATGCATTTCTGGGACTACTTCCATATATAAAATGGAATGGTGGTTTACTAGTGCTCCTATTGACAGAATTATTGTATGAAAATTCAGCCTGTGGTAAAATCAAATCCCATCCTGTTGGCTTATCTCCAACCAGACATCTTAGCAAATTCCCCAAACTCCTATTCACTACCTCTGTCCATCCACCAGTCTGTGGATGATGTGATGAACTAAACTTCAAATATGTCTTTAATTTCTTTCACAATGTGTGCTAGAAATATCCAACAAACTTAGTGTCTCTATCTGAAACTATACTCTTTGGCAAACCATGTAGTCTCACCACTTCTTTGAAAATAATTCTGCTACATGAACATCATCATTAGTCTTCTTGCAGGGAATAAAATGTGCCATCTTTGAAAATCTATCAACCACCACAAAAATTGAATCATGTCCCCACTGAGGCCTTGGTAAACCAAGAACAAAATCCATACTGATATCCTCCCACGACTTCTCTGGTACAAGTAATGGCTGATACAACCCTGTATTATGCTTTACTCCCTTTGTTATCTGACATACTCTACAACTTTGTACAAACTTCTTGACATCTTATTACAAATGTGGCCAATAATAATTCTCACTAACCAAAGCAAGGGTTTTATCATGACCAAAATGTCCAACCAATCCTTTGCTATGCTTCTCTTGATGAGATTCTCCCTCATAGAACTTCATGGAATGCACAACTGAATCCCTCTGAATAGCATATCATCCTGAATGATGAGGTCCAACCACTTCATTCTGTCTAGAGTAACAGGTTCTTTACAAGCTTTCCAAGCTTCACCAAAATCAGGATCCTCTAGATACAAACTCTTGAGTTCCTTGAACCCAACCACCTTAATCTGCATTTCTGTCAGCAATAATTGCCTTCTAATAAGCACATCTACAACCCCGTTAGACTTTCCACTCTCGTGTTTCAAAACAAATATATAACTCTGCAAAAACTCAAACCATTTCAAATGCCTTTGATTCAAATTTCTTTGACTATTCAAATATTGCAAAGCTTGATGATCAGTATACAAAACAAACTCCTTAGGAAGAAGATAGTGTCTCCACTTCTTCAATACTTGAACTATAGCATAAAATTCCTGATCATAAACAAAATATTTCCTCTTGGCATCATTTAGCTTCTCAAGGAAATAAGCAATAGGTTTACCTTTTTGGCTCATAACAACTCCTATTGCAGTACCACTAGCATCACAGTCTACTTGAAACACCTTATTAAAATCTAGAAGTGCTAAATAGGTTGTTCTATAACTTTCTGTTTCAATAGTTTAAAACTCTTATATGCCCCAGTAGTCCACTTAAACTCTTTTCTATCCCCTCTCATTATTTCAGTCAAGGGTTCACAAATACTACTGAAAATCCTGATAAATTTTTTATAAAAACTAGCAAAACCATGAAAAGATCTTACCTTAGTAGCACTCCTTGGAGTAGGCATTTAAGGATAGCCTGCACTTTCTTTGGGTCCATTTTTAGACCTTCTGCTAAAACTAAAAATCCTAAATATACTAACTCCTTCACAAAAATGTACTTCTTCAAATTAATCAACAATTTCTCTTCCCTTAACTTCTCAAACACCATACGAATATGCATCATATGCTCCTCCGATGTCTTACTAAAGATCAAAATATCATCTAGGTAAACAATGAAAAAATTACCCATAAATTCTTTCAGAACCTCATTCATGAGCTACATGAAAGTGCTTAGTGCATTGGTTAGCCCAAAAGGCATGACTAACCACTCATACAGTCCTTCCTTTATCTTGAAAGCAGTCTTCCATTCATCTCCTTCTCTGATTCGAATATGGTGATATCCACTCTTCAAGTCTATTTTTGAGAAATACACAGCTCCACTCAAACACTCCATAATATCATTCATTTGTGGCAATGGAAACCTATACTTGATTGTGATCTTGTTTATAGCCCCAGAATCTATACACATCCTCCATTATCCATTCTTTTTCGGTGCTAATACTACTAGTATAGCACATGGACTCAGGCTCTCCCAAATCAACCCCTTTTGCAAAAACTCATGTACTTGTCTATTCATCTCTTCACTTTCTACAGGCGTCATTTTGTATGCTTCCTTATTTGGAAAATTGGCTCCTAGAATCAAATCCATCTAATGACTGATCTTCCTTACCAGTGGTAATCCATTAGGTACATTATCAGATACAATATCCTAAAACTCATTTAACAAATCTGCAACTTCTATAGGTACATCTTCTACTTCCTCTTTACCAACTTTTAGAATTAAAGAAAAACACACATGCTCATGCCTCATACCCTCTAGGAATTTTCTTCCATCAACAAAACTTATTCTTGCATTACCACATACCTTTTCTTTTGTGTCCTTCAATGGCTTTAGCTTATGTCTCACTCCATCCTTTGTTAGGGAATAGGTATTTGCATGAACATCATGTACAACACACCTGTCAAAATGCCATGGTCTACCCAACAACATATGACATGCATTCATAGGTATGATATCACATAGTACCTCATCATGGTATTTGCCAATTTTTAACTTTACTAGGCACTATTCACTGACCATGATCTTGTGGTCATCCTGTACCCAGGTGATCCAGTATAAATGTGGGTGTTTCTGTCTCTTGAGCTTCAACTTTGTGACCATCTCTTCTAACACCAAATTTTTAGTGCTTCCACTATCAATAATCACATCACAACACTTATCCTCACACTTGCACCTGGTGTGAAACAAGCTCTTCCTTTGCTCAGGTTCATTCTCACCACTCAGCAGGACTCTTCTGTTAATTAGCATTTCTCCTCTTTCAGCATCTTTAAAATGTGATGATCTGGCATATTCATATACATGTGCAACTCTAGCCTGGCCTTTAATTCTCCTATCTTTCCTTCCTTGGTGTTGAGGACATTCATATGCCCTATGACCTTCTTCTCCGTAGTGAAAACATGTTCCATGGAAGCCTCCTCTTCTTAATCCTTGTCCTCTTCCTCTTCCTCTCTGATCTCTATTAAACTAATTAGGGAAATGATTGAAATGGTTTCCTCTCTGATTTTGACTGCTACTGGCCTCATCCTTCATTTTTGGATCTTTATTTCAGCCTCCATATGACTGTCCACCAGATCTTCCACCATGACCTCTTCTGTTTTGTCTTCTCTCAAATTTTTTGTTCAACTTTTCCTCTACTTTTAGGGCGAACTGGTATGCCTCTTCAATACTATTCATTGAAACCAAATTCAAGTCCTCCTGAATGCTTGACCTCAACCCATTAAGGTAATAGGTAACTTTCTCCTTATCAGCTTTCTCATGGTCTATTCTGATGAGGATTCGATAGAACTCCTACGTATACTCCTGAACAGATCTTCCTGCTTGCTTCAAACTTTACATTTTTTTTAGTAGGTCAAGCTCATAATTAACACGAATGAACCATTGCTTCAATTTATCCACCATATGATCCCATCTTGTGATTTTATCCTTTCATCTTCCATTTCACTCCAATTGAATATCTTGCCACCAGATCTTCGCACGACCCTTTAGTTTGGCCTTCGCAAACTTGACCCGATCAAGATCCTTAATGTCTTCATACTCAAAGTATTCTTCTAATTCATTGATCCAGTCAATCAAATCCTCTATGTTAAGATTTCCTGAAAATGCAGGAACCTCAATCTTAGGTCTTTTCCTGATCTTGGAAATGGCTCGAAAAAGCCTTTCTTCCTCTTGGTTCATAATTTTGCCTTCTCCTTCTTGATCAGAATTTCCTTCTTCGACTTCATCCTCGCTCTCATCTTTGACATTAAGATTTATTCCTCTATGAATCTCTTCTTGCAATGCTCGCACTTGTCTCTCGAGTACTCTAACCTCAGGTGTCACACCACCAGCTCTTCCACCACATTCCCTTCGTGGAGGTATTTTCGCGCTACTTGCTGAAACCCTAAACCATGGTCCTGGTGAAAACTACCTCATAGTCGGTGATCTGTTTACACACTCAACAACTCCCACTCTGATACCACTTGATGAAGGGTGCTCCCCTTAATACCAAAAATACATAATAGAAATAGAGAAACAACTACAATTTGCAAGAATTGAAAATGGGCTTCTTATTATCTCCACAAATGTGAAATTAAAAATTTCAGAATTACAATATGCAAAGCCACATGGACATTTTCTCTTACAATATTCTATAGGAAAAAGCCTCGAATTATTACCCAGATCTACCTAGAACTCCCAGAACTGCCCTAGACAACACTACAAACCTTTCTTATATAGGCAATTTCCACCGCCCGAGAAGGTTCCAGAAATTTATCCCTTAAGGCCGACTATTCTTAAAATTATTTTATTTTCACATTTATTACATTAGGGTTGGCTCAAAAGAATTACAAAATATGTTTTTAGGTAGCCCAACTTTTGGAGGCCATAACTTTTTAACCGTAGCTCTAGTTTTCTATTATAACCACTTTTTGGAAATGGCAGGACCTGATCTACAGTGCTTGACTCGAGAAAGCTCCAATCAGCTGGGGATCGATCATGATTTGGAGCCTCTAAGGCCTTCAAAACTAAACTCAAAGATTTCATACCCAAAAACCTCAATAACTTCACTGATACAAAAGATATGGCAATGAAACTCAACTGGAAGGCTGATATGACTAAGATGAACCTCTACCTGTGGAATCAGAACATTCTGAGATTGTATGACCAACTTACTAAAAATAGTAAGTTTCCATAAATAGAAGCTCTACACAAGATAGTCCTTATTGAAAAGAAACCAAAAATATTTTTGGGTGATGCAAGATTTCTCTTACACCTAGGATGCTCCTACATCACTTTGTCTCTTCTCTCTTCTTCATTTAGGAGAATTACAACATCTACTACATGAGGTTTTTTCTTACATGATTTCCTTTTGGTTTTTCTTTTGTGTTGAGTCAAAGCTATTGCATCAACATACTTGATCACATACTTAGAGATAATTGCATCTACATGGTATGATATACTCTATTGTTCAGATCTAATCTCTTTTACATGTCAGCATTCTTTCAATTACATTTATTTCAACTCAAGGTTGATTCCTATACAGGGGCTTGATAAAGGCAAGGCCCTTCCCACAACCTTATTCCCCTTCTTCCGGTGTGCAGGAACAAGTTTTTAGAGTTTCGGATCCATATTTTAGGAGTTACAGAACTAGTCACAAATCCTTCACAGAATTCATCAGATTTTGCCTCTCCAGGACAAGGTCGACTTTGGTTGATATTGTCCTTTGGATCTAGAATTTTCATTACTCAAAGATATAGGTATCAGAGAGCTAGATCTAGAACCATTTCTAATTTTGAAAGATCTACGACAGTCAAATACAGATCTGAAGTTCCACTCCTCTTCTCCTAGTTTCAATGTGAACTCATTTACTTTTCTTAGTCATTTATCATATTTACATTTATATTATCATCCCTTTCATAAGGAATCACAAAAATTCCACATTGTGTAGATCATGAATTTACACCCTTGGTTTCTCGGTTGTGCTAGTCAGATTCACTTTGTTGGGAGTTTTGTATTCCAATGTATGAAGAACCTTGGTGAATAATCTACCTCTTAGCATTTCTCACCATTTTATTCATCAAATTTTGGTGAGCCTGACTTATAACACTTCCATTTTGATTTTTGGTATTAGACTACTCTTTTCTTTATCACATTCCTATTTCAAGATCTAGTTGTGTGTTAGTTGACATGGAAGTCATTAAATTGGATTGGTGTGAAATTACTTATATCATTACCTTCCTCCATACTTTTGTTTATCAAACACATAGAGTGAATCAAGGCCTTTTGAATTTGTTACATTTGTATTCCTTCATGGTATTCTTACATATGTCATAATGAAGTTAGCCAATACATCTCTTCATTATAAGGCATATTTCAAAAATGTTATCAATGTTTCATGTGTGTTTCTTCTTCACATTTTAACAAAATGCATGCAATATATAGATAACATAAGGGCCTTTGTTAATGAACCTAATTGTAATCTCCCTAATCTTATTCCTCCAAATCTAACTCCTAGTAATCATGTGGAAGATAATGCTTGTGATCCTTACCAAAAAGTTTAATTATTTTTTATTATATCTATTGGTCCTTTGCATTTTTGAATTTTTGAGCCAGGAAGTAGAAGTTGAGTTCCTGCCTATTTTTGAAATTTTGAAATTTTGATCTTTTGGATTTGGGTTAGTTGTGGGTCGATCTGATCTTAATTTAAGATCGATTTCCATATTAAGGATGAGATTTGGATATGTTCTAAGATTATTTTGAGTAAATACATACATTTTGAGAAAAAAATTATAAGTTGCTCTTTGTCTTGAATTTCTAAACAAGTTTTCCACATTAGCATTTCTCATGTGAATTTGTTCCTAGAATCATATGAGGATTAGATTTGAAGATATTAACTTTAGATACTCCTTTGTGGAGAACAAAGAATGTCTAAAAAGGTTGTTAGCTGGTCATAATGGTTTTTGTCTTTAAGCAACTAGGTGGTCACCTACTAGCTATTAAAAATTGTAAAAGTCTTGAAGCTTGTTCTCTCCTTTGGCCTATAAAAGGGAATCCATGACCTTATGTTGAGGTTTCTAGTTGTCTAATAGTCCATGTAAAGTTTCTTTTTGTCTGCAAATTCATTAATATGAATTAAAAAGTGTCTTTTGTCTTATGGTGTATACAAATTCTATGCGAGTTCATATTATAAGATGATATTGTAGCTACATAAACACCTTGAAATTAAATATAATGATTTTCTATATTATCCTCTCATGTATGCCCAAGATTTTAGAAGATAAAAAATTAAGGATTTCTTGATCGTATTTGTTTTTTTTTTGTAAAAATTGTGCAAGTGATTTTTGATATCTCTAATGTAGGATTTGAAAATCCTTGAAGCATTTTAAGAAGTATTGTTCTAGATATATATGTGATTTGTATGACACATTTTTAATTACCTTATGCTTCATTGACACAAGGTGTTAATTTAGTGGAAAGCTCTATTTCGGATTGCTATTATGTAAAATTTTCAAACTTAGGCATGCTTTCATGACTTTGTATGCCATGAGTAGGCATTGATCACACTCCTCTCTCTAGTAGCTTCAACTCAAATCTCCAAAAAATCCAAAAATAATCTTTTCATCTTATCTTGTGAGTTTTTTATGTTTTAGTTTTTAGTTTACAATTAGGTTCACTTGATTCCAATACTCCAAGATAGATAGGTCATGTATAGCCAAAGAAGGAGATTATAAAATTCTTGATTGCATACAATTAAAAATATTTTTGTCACAATATACATAAGAAGAGAGTAGGATCAAAATGATACTGCATAGAGTTTACCTACCTAGGCTTGACAAACCTAAATAGGATAAATTTATGGCTAACTCCTTATCCTTAGTCATACCTTGTTAAGTTGGCTATTGATCTAATCATTCCAAGACTGGAAGTTGGCTATTTCATAGAAGTTCTCTAGGAAATTAGTTGGGAACACCAATAGGTGATGAGGTCAATTAATTGTTTTTATCTTGGCATACATTAATTTATGCAAACCCAGAATCTTGAAACTAGCAAAAATAAGACTAGTATTTTTCAAAGTTTTGGATGTGCGAACACCGAAGACATCATCAGCCTCTGAAAAGATGAAAGGGTGATAAATGAATGTTGTGACTACTAGATTTTAGAGTTTCAGAGTGCAAAAGAGGTTAAAAAATGTCGATGACTAAAAGTGTGAAAGGGAAAAATATTATCATAAGATAGAAGTGAATTTTTGGGGTTTCAAAGATGGATGGGGTTATCAAAGGCCAGAAGGTCAAAAATGCAAAATGAGTGATGACCTCATTGTCTTCGGTGCCTGGAGTTACAAAGTTTTGGTGTTCTCAAAAGTCTTCAGAGGTCAAAAGGACAAAGATCCAAAGGTGACTTGACTAAGAGAAAATGACAAAGAAAAAACATAACAAAGCTACAAAACCCTAAACTGAGTGATTAACCTAAAAAAAGAAGACTAGGTAACTAGCAAACTACAACAAAACCATAGACACCTACAAAAAATACTCCAAAAGAAACACTTCAAAAAATGAAGGAAGGACAAAACCTAACCTACAACAAATGTGGGAAAAGGAGGAATCCGCGATGAGCTCAAGTAGATCACAACCAAGAAGCTGGATGCGGAGCCAAAAGATCAACTTTGAACTAACAAACTTGCTGGGTGAAGGCGCAGAGGCAATAAGGGCTCAAAAATAACTATAACAGAATGAAGAAAATGAGCCCCTCAATTTCCTTTTATAAGTCCTCAGGCCAAGTGATGTCATCATTAGGTTTCACACTTTCAGACTTTCACACCTTCGAAGTTTGAGGGAATGTCGTAATGCTGAAAGTCTGAAAATGACTTTTTACCTTATTACACAGGGTTCAATCTTTCAAAATTTCATGCCGTCAGATCTCCAAGGAACGACAAAATCCCAAAAGTATGAAAAGGACTTGAAATACAACTTTTCAGGGGTTTTCCCTAAAAAACTTAAAACCAGGGGACAAAACAAGGGAACCTAAAGACTAAGAAAGACAAAACAAGAAAAAAGAAGGGGGCCCCATGGCCAAGTGGCCAAAAGGTGTGTTGTGTTGTGGAACCATAATAGTAGCCTTACACAAAAGCCGCATAAATAACTGGGAGTGTTTATTTGGGGATTATGGCTAGGTGGGCATAGCTAAACTCATTTAAAATACATTTGTTCTGCATGACCTCCTCTAAGGCTAAGTGAACATCTATTCTCACAAATTTACAACATTTCTAGACTAATTAGACTGTGAATCCATCTGGCCCCAAAGTCTTATCTGGGCTCGGGTAAAAGGTTGTCCTTAGAGACTTTTTCTATGTTAGAAAGTAAAGTCCACCAAGATAACTGAGAGGGGGGGGGTGTGAATCAGTTATCAAATAAATATAACTTTTATCACCATTAACAAATTTTAACCATGTAAGCAATGTAAGTGTAAGATATAAAATATGGATGGGGTCTTAGTGTAATACCCCAAAAATGGGCTATAGGTTCATTGACCTCCTACATCGTCAAATCGATCGAAATTGACATCAAATTCCTAACCTAAGGCACATTTGCACATCAGTTTATCAAAAACCTAATTGATTATCTTAATTCTACATCGGGGAATATTCCTTGAATATTCCTAATTTATCATAATTATCTTTAATTGAATATTATTTGGCGATAAATCCTATTTATCCTAAAATTTGAATAATTGAATATTTAATTAATTAGATTTAATTCTGCCACTTAATTATTTAATTAGATTTAATTAGATTTATTCTTAAATTGTATTATTTTATTTTGACAATAAATAAAAAATCTCATGACTAATTGATTAAATTCTCATTTAATTAATTAATGTCAATTGTCAATATTTAATAATATAGTTTTTGAATAAAAGTTTGATTCAATAATTGATTAACCCATAAATCAGTTATTTTAAATTTAAAATCAGTTAAGTTGAGAATAAATCACTTTATTTATTAAATTAATTCAAAATAAATCATGCACAATCAGAAAAGTAGCCAACTAGAAATCAACAATCAATTTTAAATTTAAACTCAACATCTGATGATGAGTTGAAATTTGATCTAAACTCTATTTTGAGTTAAAACACTGCTTTTGCATGAATTTTGTGAGTTAATTATCTCTAATTTCTTGATAACTCAAAAATCAACATGAGTTTATCAAGAGTGATTTATGGCTTTTCTCAATGCATCCTCAAGCCCTGGATTTCTATAAAATCAAGGCTCAGCTCTTCACAATCTCTCGAATTTGCACAATTACTCTAGCGAATTTACAACTGGAGAACAAAGCTTTTGTGACAGACAATTTTGTGAGATCATTTCACTATTTTTCATAGCTTTTGCATTCTTTTGCATTCATCTTCATAGCATTGTTAGATTAATTGCATATCAATTTCAATCATCCTAGACTAGTTTCATACAATTTTTCATCCTAATTGCATAGAAAATACAAAAATATAGATTATCTGCATTCATATAGTTTTTCATCTTTTGCATTCAAATCTTTCATTTAGGTGTTGCATTGTCACTGATCTCAGTCTAATCTGAGAACACCATACTCACACCTACTAGAAGGCAGTAAATCACCTGGTTAGCTTAGTTGCATTTATTTATAGATTTCTTGATTTGCTAACCTCTAATGTTTTATTGAAGTGTTGTGTCCGCAACTAGGTACAATTTTCACAAAAACATTTTTGGCACCCACTGTGGGGCCCTGAAATGGGTTTCCCTTCTATTCTATCAATTTTATGTCTTTTTCTATCAAAATTGCAATTTTTAATTTTTGTCCGTACTTTTGTACATCCCTGTACAAATTCTCACGCAAGATTTTTCATTATATCACATGAAGTTTCATTGGTTTCAGCAGTTCCTTGCGTGGGACCACATCCTTCCTCGCGCGAGACCGCATCTTGACTTGTGTGAGATTTTACATCTAGAGACACAAAATTTGTAGATCTGTACTTTCAAATTATTGATTTCTGACGCTTACTATTTGCTATTGATTTCTCTTGATTATGTACTTTCAGAGACAACATAATACTGTATCGTAGAGTTTTTGGATGTGTGCTAAATTCTGGATTGCAGAGCATTGGAACTGAGGTATTCTACTATGGTCTGATAACACTTCGATTTGGATTAAAACAAACTCTCACGTGTCAAGCTTGTGTGACCTTTTCTGCTTTCATATCACAGACTTCATTTTGGGCAATAAAATGAACATAGATTTGCTTTTTGCATATCTGTTACACATAGTAAATAGGCCCTATGAACACTATTTGCAGATGATCTTGAGAGATTGGGATTCTTTCACTTGTTTATTCATGTGAAGCTCTTCTTGATGAAGGATCCCCTTGTAGGTAGGGAGGATATTGAGATTGTCTTGCATTCTACTAGATTTTTGAGTCTTCAACTTTTGATTGATACATTCTCTCTCCAGAAAGATTGATAGATCATAAGTGGTTGACATCATAGATCTTTGTGAGATAATTTCAGTCTTAGCATGTCAGATTAATCTGTCTGCTTTGTTTTGGTGAAGTGAAGAGGCTAGGGGATTATGCTCTACTTCCTTTTTGGATAGTACTAGAAATCCAAATCCTTGAATCTAATCTAGTCCCCCTATGGTATCTTTTGTGAGTCACCTTTAAAGAGGGTTAATCGGAGTGGACATTCCCTTAATTAGGTCAACCACGTGGATGGAACCTTAAGTGATAATAGCCATTTTCACCATGGTAGCAGCAACCGCTATATAAATGACCTTGTGGAGGAAATCTTCATAGGTGTGGTCTCTTGTTGGGCTATTAGATCTCCCTAGCAGCTCTTGATTGATTAAATTCTCAGACTGTGTCAAAACCTCGGTGCACCTGGATTGGAGTTTGCCCTCTTGAGATCAAAAAAGTTGCAGAGTGAGACCATTACTAAAAACCCCAGTGAGGCCACATTTTTCATTTTCTAGGAATATGTGCATTATTGAAATTTTTTTGAGAACATAAACAAGTAGCATTTCTAGGGATTAGCACATTAAGTCACTATTTCTTATTCATGCGCAAGGTTGCTTTTGCCCTTGTTCATTGTTTTTAGAAAATTGATTGCTTCCCTTTGCTTTCTGTTTTGTGTGTTTTCTATCTATTTGGTTTTTGGAAATGAACGATCCCAAACTATTACATAGATCTTCAAACCTAGACATAGAAAATCTTGCAACTAAACTGATTCTACAAACTAAAAAATTGCAAAATCTGAACAAGAATCCTTTTTTGGTGTAAAGACTGAATATTCTATCAAAGGACAACCAGTGATGTGTCTCAAAATCTATGGCTCAAAACCTGTGTCAAAACTATCAAACTTTGTTCTTTTATCGTGCGAGATTTTAGTTTTCTGAGCATTTCCTCGTGTGGGACAATTTATTCTCGTGCGCAACTTGGTACTCCCTCATGCGGGACAACATTTTCTCACACGAGACTATCCCCAAATTTTCAAAACAACAAGGCTATTCCCATCAGTTGGTCAACTTTCTGTTAGATCTAATTTTTGTCTGGGGTTCGTATGCCTATTTTCCTATTGCTCACTGCCTGAAACTGGATGTCTAGAGTTGAGAAACAAATCCTAGAATCTATTAAATAAATCATTGTATTAGGAACAAAGAAGAAACTATAAAAAATCCATTCATTTTCCTAAAGTGGTCTCTTGAGTCTGATTTAGGCTTTTGATTTATCGATTTGAGTCTTTTTCATCTTGTGTCAAAACCTTGTCAAAATTATCTTCAAATTCAGTCTTCATACAAGATGGCTAAGTGTTGTGAGATTGTGTCCGCCATCTTTTTGGCATCTACCCATACTACTAGGGCACAATAATCAACAAACTCTACATCAATCTATCCCAGGAAGTCCTAAAAATCCTAACATGTCTCAAGGAGGGACAAACCACAGGTCTCAAGGACATCACTCTCAACATGGTGCAGATCAAGAACCCACACCTTCCGAAATTGCTCGATATCAAAATGATGATGACTTCAAGAAAATGATGAGGCATTTCTTGAGAGAAGACATAGAAACATACTTCCTAGAGTTAGCTCGTCAAGGGGCTAAACTTCCTCCCAACTTTAATGTTGAAGATATCATTATGCATGAGGAAGAAACTCCAATCATAGCTATGATGAAATAGATGCATGCCATGCAAGTCAAACTTAACAAACTTGAAAAAGAGAAGGAACCTAAGGAGTTCTCCATGGAGGCTCTATGCCCTTTTCCATTTGATAAAGACTTTTACATGCCACCATTCCCTAAAAGAGTGGAAATACCTAAATACAATAAGTATGATGGAAAATCTGATCCTCAAGATCATGTCAGAGAATTTTGTACTCAATCTATGGAGTTCATGCACGAACCAGCCTACTTAATGCATCTTTTCCCTTGATCTCTGGGAGGGTCAGCTATTCACTAGTTTTAAAAAATGCCTCCTACTATCAAAAATTTTGAGGAGTTAATCAAACTATTCTATCAACAATATTCCTACAACATTCAACATCCAGTCACTATGATCGACATCTGCAATCTGAAACAGAACTCGAGAACCATTCCTAACTTTTCTCAAAAGATGGAGGAAGAAGTTTTCTCTATATGCTAGACCTATTCCAGAAACTGAGAAGCTGAAAATCTTCATCAACAATCTTGTTCGAGAACTTAACTACCATTTGCAAATGCAAAATCATACATCTTTTGATAAAATGGTAGAAAATGCAATCAAAATTGAGAAAGTACTAGTCCAAAAGGGAGACATATCTCTTCAAAAAGACAAGTATGAATTTGGATCTAATTCTAGAGACAAAGGAAAAAATTGGAACAAGAATAAAGGCATTGTCACTGATGGCGTTGTTGATACTATTCATGCCCCATCTAAGACACCTGCTTTCAATCTCACTATTGGCACCCAAGCCATCGAAGCTTCTAAAGCTAAAGCAATAGAGTCTAATGAGAAGCCATCTGACTATAGACCTTGGGCTACAGATCCTAAATGCAAGTTTACTCCTCTTGGAGAGTCCTTGGAATCTTCCATGAAAACTCTATTGGCTAACAACATCATCTTCTTGCCTGAGATCTGATCATTTGATCCTGAACCTAAACCAAAATGGTGGAAAGAGACCAAATTTTGTGACTTCCATCGCAATAAGGGTCATAAAACCAATAATTGCGTACGGTTGAAACACATCATACAAGACAAAATTGATAATGGAGAAATTGTAATTGAGAAGCATAAGAGCAATAATGATCATACAACATTCACAGAAACATTTCTGAAACATGGTCAAGAAGATTCATCTTCTAAGCCTAACATGGGTGCTAAAGTCAATTATGCTTACTCTAGAAATAATGATGTCATAAATATGGTTGAACCATGCCTATCTGAGCATTGCAATGTCATCACAATTGTAAGAAAAGATAGAGATAATCAATCAGCAAATGCAGTTACTCGATCACAAGCTCAGACACATCTAAAAGGATAAGTCTCAGATTCATCAAATGTTCCTAAGATGCCTTTCAATCTTTCATCTGCTTCTAAATAGAAGGCTTCCTCTAAATCATCAAATCCTAAGGACACGAGACCAACATCTTACAGTATTGTCCAACAACTCCAACATACCAATGAAAAAATCTCCATGTTTGAGGTGCTTCGGATATCTCCATCTTATAGAGTCATTCTAGACAAAGCTTTTCTTGGATCCAATGTTCCTGACAACCTTGATTTAGACAGAATCCAGACTATCTCCTTTTCAGAGGAAGATGATAACTCCTTAAGCCATCCACATAACCAACCCTTGCACATTGAAGTCTTGATCCAAAACAATCGTGTCAAATTCATGTTGATAGATGGAGGCGCTGGTCTAAACATTCTTTCTTACAGCTTGATCACACACTTGGGATTATCTGAAACTTCCATTGTTCCTAAGAAGAAGATAACTATCAAAGCATACGATGAGAAAGAAAGATCTTCCAAAGGAGCTATTGTCTTACCTATCAGAACATGACCTGTTATTAGGGACACCATATGTCAAGTTCTTGATCTATCTTTGGCTTACAACATCCTTCTAGGGGGACCCTAGATACATGAAATGAGAGCTATTCCTTCCACATACCATCAATGTGTGAAATTCCCTTATGAAGGAGTAGAGGTGATGATTCCAAATGACCTATATACAACTTGTAATGCTTTGAAAGAAAGTACTAATAAACTTGTTCCTAACAATAGAGAATCTTCCACTAAGTAGATAGACATTGCTTCAACCTCTAAAATGGAAGACATTGCTAAAGAAGTCAAAATCAAGGATAATGGCATGGGAGAATACACAATGGAACCTATTCTATCTCTTACATCTCTTCCATTGTCCCCAAAATCTTATGGACAACCATCTGACAAAGTGAAACCTACAGCTAAAGAATCCCAACTCATATTCAATGGAAGATTTGTCACAGAACAAGTATCTAAACAAGATTTTGAGGAAGATGAAGCCGTGCTTGCATGGTTATACAAAGATGAGCCTCAATCCAAATTAGTCCAGAAATGTGACTCCACTTCAAGTAAAATTCCTCAGAAGTCATATGGACCAAGGGACAAATTGATCAAAAAAATGGGATATACTGGAAAAGGACCTCTAGGACTACAAGGTAAAGGTCTTCTCTCACCTCTTGACCATCAGGGTTGAACAAACAAGAATACAATAGGTCTAGGATATAAGAAGAATCCTTTCTATCTTAACAAGAACTCCCCACATGTGTTAGAATAGATTGAACCAACAAAGGAGGAAGCACAACAATATGAAAGTGATGATTCTAACACCACCACTGAGATCATTCCTTATGAGCATTTTCCTAAAGAAATAAAAGACCTCCTTGACATTGAAGATGATCCAATAAAAAGAATCAATGTAGTAGAAACACAAGAACCTACTATAGAATAAGAGATAGTTGCACCACAAGAACCAGCTGATCTTAAAGAACAACACATAGACAAGGAGGAAGGTGGTAGCTATTCTGAGATAGATTCTCATGAGTATGAATTCAAATCAGAATCTGAGGGTAACCCTTCTTGGGGTATCCATCCTGATTTTACACATGTTCTTAGATTTCCTAGAGGCATAGATGAGGAATCAAATGACTATGAATGGGGAGCCATTCTAGAGGAAGATGAGCTTATTACAGAAAAACATGTTGATGTTATTCACCAATATGCACCTAAACCCAATGTAAGTCTAGAGTGAAATGACAAACTTAACGAGTCTGATCCACCTATGGCTGAAGTGGATTCCCACAATGACATTGAGCCTATTCATGAATTGAACATTTTGAGTTGTAATATCACCTTCGAGCTTGAGAGTTAGGTTAGGACCAATGATGATAGATCCATATCCATAAATACTATTTCCCAATCTTTCACCACTTTGACTATACAACATCCCAAAGTTCTTGACCAAACCTCCACGAATCTGAGCCATGGTATCTATACCTTTCCAAATGACTATGCCCTTGCTTGCTACCTCAATGTAGTTGAGCCTATGATGAATTCCATCAGTGAACCAAGCGTTAGCATGATGGAGTCAGATATCAAGTATCTTAGTTAAAAGAATAAAAATAAAAAGAAAGGAGTTCTAAGGGTGAAAACCACTTTGTGGCAGTCTCAGAACCTACAAAAGTAAAAATAAAAGATGTATTCAAAGGTGAAAACCTCTCTTAGGCACCTAAGGATGAGATATTTTATATCCTTCCGAGTCATTTATAGGACAAATCTACAGTTCTAATTGAGCCCACTCAATCTATCAACTTGGGAACAACAGGAGAACCACAATTGATTCATGTAGCACAATCCTTATCAGAAGAAGAGAAGTAAAAATTTACCACATTCCTAACACAAAAGAAGATCAAATTTGCATGGAAATATTCAGACATGCCAGGGTTGGATCTTGATCTTATAATGCACCATTTATCTATAGCTCCAGGCGTCAAACCTGTTAATCAAAAATTGAGAAAGATGCATCCACATGTTGCACTCTTGGTAAAATCTGAATTAGAGAAACTACTAAAAGCCAAATTCATCCATGTCATTGATTATGCTGAATGGATCTATAATATTGTACCTATATCAAAACTAGACAAATCTATAAGAGTATGCACTGATTTTAGAGATGTGAACAAAGCATGCCCTAAGGATGATTTTCCACTACCTAACATTGATATGATAGTTGACATGACTGCGGGCTTCGAGATGTACTCTTTAATGGATGTTTTTTCTGGATATAATCAAATCAAAATTGCTCCAGAGGATCAAGAGAAAACTACTTTCACATGTGCATGGGGTACCTTCTGTTGGAATGTCATGGTATTTGGTTTGAAGAATGTAGGTGCTACATATCAACGAGCTATGACTTCTATCTTTCATGACATGATGCATTGAACTATGGAAGATTATGTTGATGATACTTTAGCAAAATCTATGATAAGATCTGAACATCTGAATGATTTGAGCAAAATACTAGATTGAATGGAGAAGTTTAGTCTTAGAATGAACCCTAAGAACTGTGCTTTTGGTGTCACTTTTGGAAAGCTCTTAGGCTACATTATTTCAAAGAAAGGAATTGAAGTAGATCCAGAAAAAGTTAAAGCTATCATGGAGATGCAACCTCCCAAGAATATCAGTCAAATGAGAACATTACAAGGGATAGTACAATCTATTAGATGCTTCATATCTCAACTAGCAGACATATCACAACCTTTCAAAAAGACATTACATAAAGGTGTGACCTTTGCATGGAATGAGGAATGTGAAAAGAACTTTAATATTATCAAGAAATATTTATCAAATCCTCCTATTTTGATGCCTCCTATTCAAGGGAAGCCATTGATCTTATATGTCTCCACCATAGATACATCACTGGGGGCATTGCTTGCACAACATGATGAGAATAAGAAAGAAAGAGCTATATACTATATCAGTAGAACATTTGTAGCATATGAGAAGAACTATTCTATGATTGAGAAAGCTTGTCTTGATGTGATCTTTGCATCATAGAAACTGAGACATTATATGCTAGCTCATACCATGCATTTGGTAGCTAAGATTGATCCACTAAAGTACCTACTAAGCAAAGCTTCCTTCACAGGTAGATTAGCTAAATGGGTGATGTTATTAAGTGAATTTGACATTGAATATGTTGAAATAAAAGCTATCAAGGGCCAAGTTATTGATGATCAACTGGCTGACACACCTTTGTTTGATGATACTCCAATGCAAAAGGAATTCCCAGATTCCTTTATCATGAATCTTTCTTCTAGAGCATGGAAGTTATTCTTTGATGGCTCCTATACATAGAATGGATCTGGAGTAGGCATATTGTTCATCACACCTCAAGGATACTTAATCCCTAAAGCATTTAGAATCAAGTTTCCTTGCACAAAAAATATTGTTGAATATGAAGCCCTTCTTAATGGTATGAAGATAGCAATTGAGTGGAGAGTAACATAATTACACATTCATGGAGACTCACAACTTGTAATACACCAAGTTAATAATGTGTATCAAATGAAAGATGGAAAGCTGATCCCATACAAGAGAATGGTAGATGATCTAAAGAAATATTTCATATCTATCACCTTTGAGAAAATACCTAGAACAGAGAACTGTTAGAGTAGTCTTATGTTAGCTAATAATTAAATCATTTAATTATTAGTTTATCATACTCTAGGCTTAAGTTTCACTTAGGCGCTTTATAATTCTTTAGGGTTTTAGCCTTTAGGGTTTCGTGTTTCCTTTTATAAGGATTCACTTCTTTCATTTCAATAAGGGGATTGTATTATTTTTATCATTGTTAATAGAAGCTTATTTCTGGCAACATGGTTTTGCAGTCTCTGGCCTTTTGGCCGCCATAGCTTTCTGTCTTTTTGCTTCTTTGTGACAGTCTTGCATGCAGGTGTTCTTGGGATGATTTACGTTTGTCAAATCCAACATGGTATCAGAGCTCTCCTGTTGTTCGCTGTTCGAGTTTCATTGAAGCACAGAGGGTTTCAAAAGTTTTTTTGTGGATCTGGGGGGGAGCCAAAATTTGGCTCACCTTGGGCAAAAACGGACACCACCATTGTGTCCGGAAGGCCCAAGAACCCCTAAATCCATATAAAATTTGTCCATTTTGGACACAGTGGCATCTGAGGCAAAATTTTTTTGCATACCAGGGCCGTACGGCCCTAGCACGCACTCCGAGGCGGGTACACGGCGATTTTTTTAAAAAAAAATACATTTTTGGGGGCGCTGCCCAGCGGCCACCCCCGCGCCGCCCCGCAGCAACCGCAGTCGCGGCCCCCGCCACTGCAGCAGCCCCGGCCCCCCGCCACCGCGCCACCCGCGGCCCGCTCCGTCGGCTCCGCCGCCTCCCGGCTCCGCGGCCCCCGCTCCTCTGCGGCCTCCGCCGCCCTCGGCCCCGCCGCCCGCTGCCTCCGCTCCGCCGTGCTGCAGCACCTCCGCGGCCCCAGCCGCCTCCCGGCCCCGCTCCGTTCTAGCGGGCGCTCCGCTCTGCAGGCTCCGCCCGGCCCCCCGCCGCTCCGCTGGCCCCCGCCGCCGGTGGCGGCCCGTTTCAGCCCCCGCGGGATCATTTCCCAGCAGCCCGGTCATATGACCGACCAGGGGCTGCGGCCCAGCCCCCGGAGCGCGCCATGCGCCCGGGGGCCTATTTTTTTTAGCCCCTGGGGCTCTTTTTTGGCCTTTTTGGGGGTACCTGGGCCTTTTTCGCTCTACAGGGAGCATACGGGGGTCTTTTTCTGACTTCTTTATATCGTCGGAAAGATTTTTCCGAGCTCTTTCCAATGATGGAGGTTAGGATTTTGGGTTCTGCCGTTTCAACAGTTTTTTTTGCTGTTGAAGTCTGATGTCTCTTTTTGCCTTCCGGGAGTCATATCTGGCTCATCCGGACTCCTTTTTTGGCAAACGAGATATCGTCGGAAAGCTGTTTCTGTGTACTATTCAGTGGCAGAGGTATTTCTTCCAGATTCTACTCCAAGTTTTCACTCCTCCGAGTTATGCAGTTTATGCCCTCTGGTGGTGTGTTTGGTTCTACAGGTCCGGGGATCTCTTCTTCTGGTTTCTTAGTGCACTCTTCTTTCTGACTTCTGAGCTTGCATGCTCTTTCTGTTGCATTCTTTTTTCTATAAACGCACTGAGATAAAGTGCCTACTTCTGCATTTCTGGGATCTTTTTCACCTGGTTCAGTTTTAGTATTCGCACTCAGTTATAAAGTGCCATGGGGGGATTCTGATGCATTTGCCACTATAGGCGCATCCACTCTTGTCAAGTGAGCGTACCTTCCACGACATTAGCCCATGTAGACTGTGTCTATGACACCGCCCTTTATCCTGTGTGTGTGCTTCTGTTGCACTGTTGGTGTTCCTGGTTCTTCTTCTGCAGCTGTTTCTGGTACTGCATTTCAGTGTTCCTGTCACCTCTCCCAGTTCATTATTATGGGGGGGTTCACCTGTTGGTTCTATTGCTTCCTGGTTCGATTGATCAGCTCTTCAGACACTTGTCTTCTCTACCTGGTCATGCACTTCAGTGGGGGTTCCAGCAGTATCTTCTGACAGAGTTTTCAGACATGCTTCAGAGGAGTTTCTTGCTCTCTTCTTGTTCCTTTCTCTGGGACATCTTTTGCTTTATGTTTGGGTACCTGATCAGGCCTAGTTGCCGGGACCCATCTTTCTTGCTTTCTGCAGTAGTTTAGTTTTTTTTTTGCTTCTCCCTAAGTTACACTTAAGGGGGGGTGTTAGAGTAGTCTTATGTTAGCTAATAATTAAATCATTTAATTATTAATTTATCATACTCTAGGCTTAAGTTTCACTTAGGCGCTTTATAATTCTTTAGGGTTTTAGCCTTTAGGGTTTCGTATTTCCTTTTATAAGGATTCACTTCTTTCATTTCAATAAGGGGATTGTATTATTTTTATCATTGTTAATAGAAGCTTATTTCTGGCAACATGATTTTGCAGTCTCTGGCCTTTTGGCCGCCATAGCTTTCTGTCTTTTTGCTTCTTCTTTGTGACAGTCTTGCATGCAGGTGTTCTTGGGATGATTTACGTTTGTCAAATCCAACAAGAACAAAGCTGCTGATGCTATAGAAATGCTATCTACTTTATTATAGCAGCTCGAACATGAGCTACCCTATGAGTTCCTGGTGGAAGCACTATCTTGTTGTCGGCATAAATGTTATACAGTTGTAGTAAAGTTATGTTATGTTAATCTCGGTAGTTAGTAACCGAGACCGTTACAACGTGATGATTGGTCGTGACCCTTCGGGGATTATATGTATACACTTGTTCCTATGTTGTGGAGATGATTGATATGTAGAAGTTCTTATGATTATGAATGAGATAGCCTATTGTCTTCTATGTTGTGTACTTGAATATCTACTTGTGGTTACGTATCTGTCTGTTACCCCACAAGGGTAAACATCTGGCACCACTGCCTAGACATACCCAGATGGTGAGTAGGCATAATGGGCTTGCCCGTTAGTGCGATAACCCCAGAAGTTGAGGAAGCCCGTACCGAGTTGTATGACAAAGAGGATAATCTAGCACGTGACTTCTAAATTTTATTTCAAGTAGCTCTTGAAACTCATGTCCGAAGGGAGGCAATGAATGAAGACGTCCCTGCAGGCGTAGTGTGGGACGCGATTGGGGTGAACCCTGCAGTGAATCGGTTGTTGAACCAACTTCCACGGTTGCTGGCACAAGAAACACTCACACGACATATTTGGCAAGAGGAAATTGACCATGAGGATTTCCGCCAGGAGATCCTCCATGCATTCCACGCTCGAGAGCATCTTCATCACCGTCGGGAGGAAGGAAATGACAAACAGTAAAGTTGTTGAAGTTTGAAACGAAGGGGAACGGAACACAAAAATTCAATTGTAGTTCAATTGAGAATGTTGTAAAGCAACATGAATTAATAAAAAATAAGTGTTCTTTTTGATTGAGCAATGTGTATAGTTTGTCTTGATGCCCAATAATTTAAATAAAGATCGAAATAAGAAAGTGATAGATGATGAAGGGGAAGCCACACAGAAGGCTTTGATATCTGCGCAGTAACGTGAACATTGGTGTAGGCTCAGGCAACTTGCCAAGGACCAGCTTGCCAGAGGGTTGCCCAAAGGGGACTTCGAAAGTGGCACGGAAGGTGCAGAAGCCGAATTGGAATAGTTCATTTCACCGAAACATCGAAGGGTGCGGAGTAGTGAAGAATTAATCGAGGAAATATGAGTGTTGAAGACCTTCCTCTAGGAAGAATGAAATCGGTTTGAAGATTGGGTCCATACACCACATACGGAAGACCATGATCACGAAGGGAGACGTATGGCTGAGGGTGACATTGATGGAGTGGAGACACATGGGAACCCTCCGTTGGAGCCCATGACTCCACAACACAGTTGCACCAGTGACACAGGCACAACAAGTGCCACCAGTAAATACCATACAAAGCAGCACAGTAGGGGTGGGTGTGGGTACCACAGGCAGTGGTGCTGGACAACACACAACCCAACCACCTATGGAGACTCATAAAGAAAATTTGCCAAAGTTCCATGATGATGGAAAGGATGACCCAGCACGACATTTCCGTACATGCGAAACCATCTGGTCAGCCAATGGGGTGATTGACCAAGATGAATGGATGAAGCAGTTCCCCGCCACACTGAGAGGAGTGGCTATTGACTGGTATTCAGACTTGGATAAAATCAAGGTAACTATGTGGGATGAACTAAAGAAAGCATTCGAGAAGGAATTTCGGCTTCTCTGAGATGATAACGAGATAGTCTCCGAAATCTACAGAACAAAGCAAGGTAAGAAGGAGACCATACAGGCGTATGGTCACCGACTTAAGGAATTAGTTAGAAAGATGGAAAGCCAATTGGCTGATGGCCTAAAGAAGAGGTGGTTTGTCGAAGGCCTAAACCCTAAGCTATGATGAAAGATGAAAATTGTGCCTCTGACATCCTATGATAATGCATACAACCGGGCCATGGACCTGGAAAGAGAAAAAAAGACGGCCAAAAAGAAGAAGAATAGATCTTCATCATCCTCTGAAGATGATATGTCGGAAGAGGAGAGTCGTAGCAACGAGAAGCCAAAGAAGAAAGTCACGACCCTTTAGAAGGATATGGAATGGATGTTAAAAGAATTCAAGTCAATGAAGGGGACCACAAGCAAGGATGATGAACTGTGGTGCATGGATTGTAAGGAGAGCGGCCACACAAAGGGTGCCTGTCCCAAGAAGGCATTTTGTGACATCTGCCTGATCATGGGACATTCTACAAAGGAATGCCCATACAATCTGAAGGCACATAACCAGCAAGTGCTCTTTGCACAGGAGTAGCCTTCCACATCGGATTCAAACAATAATGCATCTTCTGGAAGCTACCGAGAAAACCGATGAGGTGGACGGGGGAATAATAATAATTCCACCTAAAGCAGGGTCCAATACGATGCGAAGGGATGCCCGATGATTCAATGTAGGGCTTGTAACCAATGGGGTCATTACGCACAAGAGTGTAATAATAATGATGCCCCTCATAAGTTATGTCGGTGGTGCAGCCCCGGTGACCACGAAGATGCCGATTGTCTGAAGTCTGGTGTAGGTGCCAATCTGATTGATATCGAAGGCAACACATGGGTTAAAGAAGCCATCCTTGCTCTTACTTGAGGGCAAGCAAAGGAAGCCCGATACCCCCATCCCCATACGGAGAAGCAGAGAATGGCGGAAGAAAGGGAGGAAATAGAAAGGGCCATGAAAGCCCAACAAGGAGAGACACATGAGTCATCTGGACCCTATTGCACAAATGTGAAGAGGAACATCGTACACCAGATGCTTCAACTAGAGGTACTTGTGAAACTGGAGGACCTCCTACACACCATGCCTTAATTGGGGACAGTGTTGTTGGGTACAAAGGTTGATAAACCCAAACCAAGACACACGGATGCTTCCATACCAGGAAGCTCGGCAACACATCCAGTTGTGCTTACCCTTAACAATGGCAGACATCTAGCCGTGGTGGAGATGGGCATTTTGGGCACCATCCTCATGGATACTATAGTAGATGGCGGTTCTGGGGTAAACGTCCTCCTAGAGGACACATGGAAAAAGCTAGGAAAGCCCACTCTGCGGCCACCTACATTTAATCTGTTAGGTTTCGATCAGCACGGGATTAAACCTCTCGGCATGTTGATGGCACAGCAGGTCACTGTGGGTGCACAACCTTTTGTGCTCGACTTTGTGGTCATCCCATTAAAATAGAAAGGGTACAACACCATACTCGAAAGAGGATGGCTGGTGGCAGCGAAGGCAAACCACAATTGGAAATGGAATACACTCTCGATGGAGAGCGGAGGCAAAAGATTTACTATTGATCTCCGGACTCAGTTGGTGAGCGAGGAACTTGCCTCCTCCTCGGGATCTAAATCTGAAGGGAAGAATGACCCACGAGATGAAGGTAGAGAGGGGATGGATCCGGATGCTGAAGGCATTCTAAAACTTGGAGGATGCTGTTTGGAGGATGACGCAGATTCACTAAATGGATTGTTCCATTGGCAGCAGGAGGATTATGAGATGTTCTCACCCTCCTGTAACGTATTAAGCGTTGAAGAAGAAGAGCCAGATCAATATCCTCTAGAGTACAGGGAGTATAAAGAAGGAGAAGCTACAATGGATACTGTACCTGCACATCAGTTTAAAAATAAGGAGGCCATGAAGTACAAAGAACCAACGGTGAAACCTTTGAATCTGGGTATGGAGATGGATAAGAAAATCATTCTGGTAGGAGACGACTGGAACCCAGTGCTGAAAATGGCTGCATTCAAGATGTTCATTGAGTACAAAGATGTATTCACATGGACTTATAAAGATTTGAAGGGAGTCCCACTGAAGTTATGTGTTTACTGTATCCCGTTGGTACTAGGCGTAGTACCAGTATGACAACGGCCGTACAGAATGAATAAAAACTATTGTAGACACCGAAAAATCTTTCAGAAAATAAATTATTTTTGTTTTCTGAAAATCTTTGATGACATCATCATTTATTAATTAATTAATTATTTAATTAATTAATTTATTTTTATGGCATTAAATCCCTCTCTCTTAATTAAAAATCTTTAATTAAGGAATCTAGCCTAAAAATGTCATTTGGACATTATCCCTAATTTATTAATTATTTAATTAATAAATTGACCAAAAACTTCAAAAAATAAATTAATTTATTTTTTATCCCAAACTTGGCCAATTTCCTTAAGACCACTAACCTCTTCCAAAATCTTCTAATCCCTTCTTAATTTCGATTAAAAGGCTAATCCCATCTTTTCTAACCCTAATCCCAAGGTTAAATATTTAATTAAGGTTAAATATTTAATTTTCATATTTATTGAAAATATTTTAATAAATATTCCTAAAACTTAAGCTTTTGGAATGAATAACTTTTATTCCATGAAACTAAGGAGAAATCTAGACTCTTCTAGAATCTTCTCAAATCCACCCTCTTCACCCATCCTAATCCTTTTTTTGTCCTAATCTAATCCTAATCCTACCCTTAAACCTTTGTGCAATCCTAACCAAGCTTAAGACTTTCCTAAACCAAAGCAAAGTCTTTCCTTCCAAATATCTCAACCACAAAGCATTTATTGCTTCCCCAAAGTCTTCAAAGCCTCTTAAAGCCCATTCATTGCTCTTACAAGCATTTATTTGGAGAGTTATGAGCTTGGAGCCCCCTTTGTTGACTCCTCTTTGCCCTTCCCTTCATCCACTCACCTTGTGACATGTGTCACCTCCTGATTGGTTGAGAACTACCACAATCCATGTGCTTCCCTTTGAGTGAATCTTGGCCTCTCTTAAGGATTTCAATCCTGGCCATTCATTCCTCCTACCCCAAGCCTTTAGAAATCCTATAAATACTCTCACTTCCTAAGGCAAATCATCTTTCAACTCTCAAACTCAATAGCAAAGTTATAATGCCATTTTCATTCTAGCATAAGCATAAACTCATCATTTTAGATTATTTTCAAGCTTAAATCACATCTAAATTAGCTTAATTGGATTAACATAGATTCATTTCTTGTTTAATCAATCTTAGTTCATCTTTTAGCCTTGCATATTTGTGTGTTCTTGAGGCCTTTGAGGCAAAATAGGTTCCTCATACCTATTTTGTGTCATTTTGGGTCTTCTTGATCCTCAAATCATCCTAATTTGCATGCTCCAAGTGCTTGAGTTTGCACACCCACATCCATTTATATCTAAGCATATCAAACGGTGCATGGGCGCATCCGTTTTAGGCTTAAACTGAGGTGGCTTTGATTTTAGTTTATTTACCATTAAATTTGATTTGATTATATGCTATGACGTTTGTTTGTCTTTGGCCTTCAAAATAGGTTTAGGTGCACGCTCAAATCCTAGTCTACAACTATGCTGTGAAAGTACAAGAGGAGATTAAATGAATGCTGGAGGCCAAGATTATCTTTAGGGTGTAGAATAGTGAATGGGTATCCCCCATTGTAATATCTCTTAAAAAAGATGACAACCGGATCTAGATTTGTGTCGACTTTCGGTGTCTCAATGTAGTCACCATTAAGGATCCGTTTCCCATACCGTTCACGAACTCTATTCTTGAAGAGGTGGCCGGCCATGAAATCTACTCATTTATGGATGGATTTTTGGGCTATAATTAGATATCAATAGCGGAGGAAGATACGCTGAAGATGACATTCATGGCGGAGGATGGAGTATATGCTTACAACCTAATGCCCTTCGGTCTCTGCAATGCTCCGACAACGTTCCAACGAATAATTCTCCACATTTTTGATAAGATGTCTGTGGGTAACTTCAAGGCATTCTTGGATGACTGGTCCATCTACAGTGGGGAGGAGATGCATCTGAAGGCACTCAGAGAATGTATGGATAGGTGTCGAAGGGCACAACTCGCACTGAACCTGAAGAAATGCAGATTCATGGTACCGTAGGGTAGACTACTCGGACACATAGTGTGTAAAGTAGGACTTAAAAAAGACCCAGATAAAGTTTGGGTGATTATGGAGATGGAACCCCCACAGGATGTCTCAGGGGTAAAATCTTTTCTGGGACACATCGGATATTACCGGAGGTTTATAAAAAATTTCTCCTAGATATCTTACCCCCTAGATAACCTCACAAGAAAAGGGGAATCATACGTATGGGGAATGACACAATCAAAATCCTTTGAAGAATTGAAATCACGACTGTTGGCGGCACCAATATTGGCCTACTCGAACTGGGACAGAGAATTTCATGTGCACGTTGACACCTCCAACTATGCAATAGGTGCAACATTGGCACAAGTTGGGGATCATGGGTTGGATCACTCGGTCTACTTCGCCAGTAGGCTACTCTCAAAAGCTGAGAGGAACTACAGTACAATCGAACGGGAAGCACTCAGCATGGTTTATGCCGTTCAGAAGTTCAGGCATTATTTGTTGGCGACACCCTTCACTTTCTATGTAGACCACCAAGCTCTGATGTACTTGGTGAATAAACCCATTATTCAAGGATGGGTGAGTTGGTGGCTGTTATTACTGCAAGAGTTCACATTCAATATTATAGTATGGCCAGGGAAGAGCCACGTGATTGCCAACCAATTGTCACGAATCAAGTCGGGAGAATGAGTAGAGGGGGTGAATGATGATTTTTTGGACGCACACTTGTTTCGGATTGCGATTTTACCATCTTGGTACACTCGTATCGGTGAGTACCTATCTACGTCCCAGTTCCCTCAGGACATGCCACCAAGGGAACAATGCAAATTGGTTCTGAAAAGCCAAACCTTTCAACTTATCAATGGACTTCTTTATAAAATGGGGATGGATCAAGTACTTTGACGGTGTGTGATGGAGGAAGAGATCCCGGGTATCCTAAAGGAGGCTCACGAAGGACTGACAGGAGGCCATATGGGGCCAGACACAATGGCCAAAAAAGTACTGCTGGTCAAACTATGGTGGCCGACACTACACAGTTACACCAGAGAATGGGTTGGCAGTTGTGATACATGCGAAAGGGCCGGGAAACCATTAAAATGAGATTTTATGCCATTGAACTCTTTGGCTACGCAGGAGTTATTTGAACGTTGGAGGCTTGATTTTGTGGGGCCCTTAAAAGTTAGCAGACCTCGGCGGTGCACATACATTGTGGTAGCCATGGAGTACTTGATGAAGTGGGTCAAAGCACGGGCCCTACCAGACAACACCACTGTAAGTATAGCCAGGTTCATTTATGAACAAATTATCATGAGGTACGGGATCCCACTTCAGATAATGAGTGATAGAGGAGGCCATTTTGTAAATCATGTGGTGAGACTCCTTACAATGGAGTTCAAAATTTTTCACTTCTTGTCTAGTCCGTATTACCTAAGGGCCAATGGTCAAGCGGAGGTGACCAACAAGATTCTAGTCTCCGTCATCTATAAGTCATGCAGGGTAGAAAAGGAAGATTGGGAGGAGAAACTGCCGTCGGTGTTATGGGCATACCGCACCACTTACAAGGTGACAACGGGCCAAACACCATTCCAATTGATGTACGGACAGGAGGCGGTAGTGTCGATGGAGTTCATGGTGTCGAGCTTCCGAATTGCTATCGATAATAAACTTGGCAATATAAAGAGCCTGAGGGAGCGCCTCTATGCGCTAAACAAACTCGATGAGGAGGAGAAACTACCGTCGGTGTTATGGGCATACCGCACCACTTACAAGGTGACACCGGGCCAAACACCATTCCAATTGATGTATGGACAAGAGGCAGTAGTGTCGATGGAGTTCATGGTGTCGAGCTTCCGAATTGCTATCGATAATAAACTTGGTGATATAGAGAGCCTGAGGGAGTGCCTCTATGCGCTAAACAAGATTCTAGTCTCCGTCATCTATAAGTTGTGCAGGGTAGAAAAGGAAGATTGAGAGGAGAAACTGCTGTCGGTGTTATGGGCATACCGCACCACTTACAAGGTGACAACGGGCCAAACACCATTCCAATTGATGTACGGATAGGAGGCGGTAGTGTCGATGGAGTTCATGGTGTCGAGCTTCCGAATTGCTATTGATAATAAACTTGGCGATATAGAGAGCCTGAGGGAGCGCCTCTATGCGCTAAACAAGCTCGATGAACAAAGGTTGATGGCACAATGGGTGATAGATGTGGTCTAGCAACAAAGGACACACTGGCACGACTAGCACATCCGTCAGACGAGGTTCACTCCAGGGCAGCTAGTATTGAAATATAATGGCCAAAATGAGATCAAGCCTGACAAGTTCAAGGTTAAGTGGTTAGGCCCCTACAAGGTCCAAGAGGTCACAGCGAATGGATTTGTCAAACTCTTGACCCTTGATGGAAAGGAAATCCTGGAGGCTATTAATAGCTCAAAACTTAAAGTATATCATCAGTGGCCAGAGGCGCACAGGCAAGAGCCTGGAAATTAGAAAAAATTTGAGAGAAGAGAATAAAAAAAAGAAAAAAAGAAGAAGCACCAGACGAAGACATAAAGCCCGAAGACAAAGTCCGAAGACGAAGACATAAAATCCAAAGACGAAGACATAAAGTCCGAAGACGAAGACATAAAATCCGAAGACATAAAGTTCGAAGATGAAGACATAACATATTGAGCGAAGACATAATGAACAAAGACATATTGAGTGAAGACATAATGAACGAAGACATATTGAGCGAAGACATAGTGAACGGAGACATATTGAGTGAAGACATGGTGAACGAAGACATAACATGCTGAACGAAGACATAAGGTGTGAAGACATAAAAGTATTAAACGAAGATGTAAATTATAGCTGAAAACATAATTATGAACCGTATGACTGTACGATAGCTTAGAGTAACGAAGGAAGAGAAGGTACTATGTGGATAGGGCATGTAAGTGTGACTTCACTATAATATATATACCGGGTTTCATTACCTTTTATAAAAGATGCAATAGTAAAATGTCTTGAGTCATTGAAGATTGATGATGATGAATTCAGTGTGGATGGCATTAAAAAACTGAATTGGCTTGAAGATTGAGGATGTTTACACGTCTTCTCCATCGCCCAGCGGAAGATGTCAACACACAATCTAAATAGCTAGGCTGCATGATACGCATGGCTTCATTTAACGAAAATGTTACCAATGAATAGTTGTTAGGAGTACACATTCACCTTGCATTTGAAGATAAGAATGGTGGCAGAACATCTAAATCTACATGTGGCTCATTCGTGTTGTAGCAGTTCGCAGGGAGGTGTGTGGAGGTTGCAGTTTGAGAAGGTGACTGGCAGAGTGTCTGTAACCAGTGTAGCCGAGGGGAAAGTTATCAAATTGTAATGCTAATGTGTTTGTGGTGATTGCTGAGCAACCTTTTAAATGTCACGAGCATGTGGTATTGTGTTCGGGCTTTACCTTGTTGGACATAGAATATAGTTGGACGAGCACGTGGTATTATGTTCGGGTATTGTGTTCGACGATCCTTCCAAAGATGACACACATAACGGTTTAGAAAATGAAATGAATGAAGAATAGAGTGTTAATTTGTTTGTAGGGTATTGTGATTGCCAAGTGAAAACTCAATGATACTGTATGGTAAGATCACACAGATGGAGACATGACCGTGCGGCAAGGAAATAAGAGTACAGCAGCAAAGATATGTTAAGCAAATTTATGCATTGCTTCACCAGGATAACCGTACGGTCCTATAAGGCACATTGGAAGCATTGCCATAGGTATGGTAGGGAAACACAAGGGTGTCCATACGCCAATAGGAAGGAGTATCCCTACACAATAGAGAGGAAGCATTTCATAAATTTATAAGAGTAATAATATTTTAGTTGCATCCGTACGGAACCACAGGAGAATAAAGACAAGGCGAAAAGCAGTTGAGAAATGGTTATATAACCAGAAAAGTAGCAAGAATTCATTAAAATGCAATCGGCAGGCAAAAGGAATTGGAAGAAGAAATTGGAAGAGGGTACCAACAGCATGAGTAGACATACACCAAAGGTTGCAAGCAGTGGCACTGGGAAGAAGCTGCAAGTTTATAGGCATCAAATGGCACCTGCAGGGTTTGAGAAAGAGGCAGTTACACCACAAAATATTTCTTTTGAGGGCTTGAACGGCTTGGACTGTCGTAGATGGTGGCAGGAGAATGATAATGATCCCAACACTCGCATTTACAAGGATAATTTGGCATAGGATCAGGTGCACTGGGTGATTCAAATGCCCATATTTTGCATTCAAGATTTCGAAGGCGCACTATGGGCACTGATTGAAGCCTTTGATGGTTTCTTGAAGACTAGCACCATACCATATTTGGGGCATTCAGTGACGGTCTCATTTATAGTAGTAGAGTTCCGCAGAGTCTTCGGGTTACCAGAGAAGGGACTACCAATGGATTTGAAATCCAAGAAGATGGCCATGAAAACTAAAGATTTTTATATCAAGTTGGTTTGTAGGGAGGACCTCACACCTGTAGAGAAGGAGTCTCTTCGAAAGGCGTCTTATCACCGGGGGATAAAGAAAACATTCATTCAGGAAGGCCACTGGTGCACACTTATGGATGTGGTAAAGAGTAGGCTTACGGGGGCCAGCCATGCTTCAGATATTTCATTTCAACAGGTGGCATTGATGAATTTTCTTTTGGGAGGTAGGCAGTATGACTGGGTGACGGTGTTAGCAGAGCGGATGTACGCATTCATGAATTTGCAGCACCGAACATTCTACACGCCACATTATGCCATCGGCCTATTCTTGGATGCTACAGAGCGTCAGATTCCAGCAAAGATTTTAGCATCCGAGCTCAAGCCAGGACTCTTGGTGCTAGGTGAACCCCCGATCATGCGGTGGCATCACTTAGATACTACATGCCACATTATGCCATCAGCCTGTTCTTGGATGCTACAGAGCGTCAGATTCCAGCAGAGATTTTAGCATCCAAGCTCAAGCCAGGACTCTTGGTGCCAGGTGAACCCCCGATCATGTGGTGTCATCACTTAGATACACCTGGAGGCCAGAAGATAGGTCTGGGGAAATGTACCAGACCAGAGGCAGAAGTGAGTGGAGACATGGACAATGGCCGAGAGGTGACTTTCAAAGAGGGAAACAGTCCAGAGGATGATGATGAGGAGGACATGCGGGTGGTGTCAGCAACTCTGCTATTATTTCCCTGTTTGGTACCCTCCCATGGGACCATAGTTGCTTTGGTTCCCGGTCCCACGGCCATTCCTATGTTTGGCTACATGTGGATTCCAGTACAATTATCATTATCTATTGCCATGCCTATAGCTGATAAGGTAGTAGTACCTGTTGCCATAACAAAGCAGACAGTAGAGACTTCCACGGTAGTCACTCCTCCAACACCGGAGTGAGCTGCTAGTCTGGATTCACTTCCAGATTTGGAGATAGGGTTGGAGACAGGAGATCAGGAGAGTATCCCTCCTCTTAGTGAGATGGCAGAATTAATGGACTAGTTTGCAGCACCAGGTAGGTCTGAGCCTGGTGAGGTACCATTGGAAATGGTAGGAGTTGAGCCGGTAGTGACATCTAGAGATGCAGTGATGATCAAGTCTGATCATGATGATCCGGTGAGCAGAGGGCCCAGGGAGGAAGAGCCGGTGACTCCGAGTGAGCCATCTGTGTTAGATCAGGCAGGAGCATTTTTGGCAAGGAAGTCTGTCGCACCGGTAGCACAGGGACCTACTATTATGTCTCCCTGCCGAGATGACTTCCAGCTAGTAGACAGTGGGAGTGCAGAGCCGAAGACCTCTAGGAGGCTGGCACAGAAGGGGAAACCAGGGGAAGTTCTGATGCAGGAAGATCTGGTAGTCTACATGAATAATTTGGAGAAGGTGATTAGTAGTGGTCGGCAATTGGTGCAGACCATCCTCACGGCACGGGATGAAGGAGCCACTCGGGAGAGGGCTCGAGAGGCCATAGAGAGAGCTCGGGAGGAGATGGCCGCCGAGCTAGTAACAGAGCATCGTGCTTGGGAGGAGGAGTGTCGTGCATGGCAGGAGGAGCGGGCATAATTGTTGGCAGAGCGAGAGGCAGCCAATGTTGCCAAGACTGCGACATAGGCAGAGTGTCAGGAGGCTAAGGCCGAATGTCAGGAGGCGGCATCGATGTTGAAGGAGGTAGTGGAAGTGAACTCACAGCTCCAGGAAGACCTATCTATGTGTACGCAGCAGGTCTACCAGCTAAGGTAGCAGGCTATGTTGAGGGCATCCAAACCGTCGGTTCCAGGGATGCCCCCTTCTACTTAGCTATGTTTTTTTTTGTGTCTTCTTTGTACTGGGCATTATCTCCATTTTGTTGTAAGTCGTCGAAGATGACTTGTTTTTTGGGGGGGGATGATGTTGTTAGCATAAATGTTATACAGTTGTAGTAAAGCTATGTTATGTTAATCTCGGTAGTTAGTAACCGAGACTGTTACGACGCGATGATTGGTCATGACCCTTCGGGGATTATATGTATACACTTGTTCCTGTGTTGTGGAGATGATTGATATGTAGAAGTTCTTATGATTATGAATGAAATAGCCTATTGTCTTCTATGTTGCGTACTTGAATATTTTCTTGTGGTTACGTATCTATCTGTTACCCCACGAGGGTAAACATATCTTATCTTGCATATGATTCCCCTAAAACCCACATGATTTGCACTATTGTTGGTCATGATTCATCTAGATATAAAAACCTTTTCTCCTATCTCCAAGACCAAATCATTCTTGATACCTTTAACCGCCATGAGAAAAGATAGTACCTTATCTGCAATGCATCCCGGTATGTCATCATTGGTAACGATCTATACAAATGAGGTCTAGATGGTACACTAATTAGATGTTTAGAATGAGAAGAGTCTCAACGTGTGTTAGAGGAAGTCCATGATGGTATTTGTGGGTCACACTTGAATGGTGTAACACTAGCTCAAAATCTTATTAGGGTTGGGTACTATTGGCCTGAAATGGAGAAAGAGGCTATCAAGTTTGCTAAGAACTGTCAAAAGTGCCAATTACATGGAAACTTAATTCATGCACCTGGGAGAGATCTAATTTCCTTCACTACATAATGGCCTTTTCACCAATGGGCATTTGATTTTATAGGATCCATACATCCTCATTCTTCTAATGGACATACCCATATAATCATAGCTATAGATTATTTCACGAAATGGGTAGAAGCAGTTCCTTTAACTCAAGTGACTGGAAAACAAATTTCTATGTTCATCTTGAACTACATCATATGTCGGTATGGTATTCCACATTCTATAGTCACAGATAATGGTGGAAAATTCAAGAATAGAGACTTAGATGATCTATGTGCCAAATTCAAGATTAAACAATATTGGTCATCAATCTACTATCCTCAAGGGAATGGACAAGCATAGGCTTCAAACAAGAATCTATTGAAAATATTGCACCATACAGTTAATAAAATAGGAAGAGATTGGCATCTCATGATCAATCCAGCTCTCTGGGCCTACAAAACAAGTATCAGAACACCCACTGGGGCTACACCATTCACTTTAGTTTATGGGTCTGAAGTGGTACTACCTATTGAGGTTGAAATCCCATCACTAAGAATCAGAATGCATGGTGTTTAGGTTGCAAGAACTTGAATTACTAGATGAGCGCAAACAAGAAGCATATGATCATCTTAAAGTATATCAAAAAATAATGTCTAGAGGCTATAATAAGAAAGTCAGACACATAGAATTTCAGGTTGGCGATCTAGTCTTGAGAGAGAATCCTAAAAATCAATCACATAGAGAACGCAAGGGGAAGTTTGAACCCAACTAGCTGGGTCCCTTTGTAATCACTGCTACTTTTGGCTCTGGTGCCTATCAACTCTCAACAATTGAAGGAGAATAGCTCTGAGAACCAATCAACATTCTCCATCTGAAGAAATTCTATGCCTAAGGCATTCAGTATTAAAAAATGTCCTAAAAAAATCTTAAAAATCTGAAAAAGTCCTGAAAAATGATCATCCTAGTGAAAACTTAGCAAATAGGCGCCTTGATGTATCACAAAAAAAATCAAAATATATCAAAAGTACAAAAAAATTGAAAAAATTAAAAATACAAAAAAAATGAGAAAAAGAAAAAGTGCCTTGGTGAAAACCTGGAAATAGGCGCCTTGGTAGAAAAAATAGAATCTCTACCAAGATGGTGAAAACTTGGCAAACGAGCGCCACTTGTTCAAAATGCTCCATCTATTAGCGTAATCTTGGTCTTTCCCAAATTTCAGTCTGCTTTAGTCTATATATACCCTTTGTTTCAATAAGTCAGTTTGTACACCAATCAACTCAAACATCTGTATCCTATCAATGTTTCAAACTTGGGGACAATCAATGTCATATCCTAGGATCTCCAGTGTATCATATCCAGTCAGAGTCCTTTGAAGCTTCATCTGAGTCAGTCAGTCACTCTCCTCTCTAGAAAGGATTTTGTGTCTACAACAACACAATCAAACATCAACAACAAACTGAAAATGATTTGTGCTTTACATGTTTTTATCTCCTTGTATGCTTACTGATTCACATTGAGATTTTTGCATATTGTGTCCTTTCGAGCTCTTCGATGATGTTCTTTACAGGATTTAGAGAGTGATGACTAGGGAGGCATAATATTTTCTTTGTCTTTTGTTTGTATGTGAAAATATAACAACTTTGGAAATTATGGATTGAAATGGTGTCTGTCTGTAAGCACCTCTATCTCGTATTGGATGGCCATGCGTACCTCGACCATTGATACCCAAAAAATTCAAGGAAGTTTGATCTAACTATTGTCTTTTTGAGTGATTTCTTACTCTTACTGTGAACATGATTTTGCTTAAGGAGGTGAACGATAAAGGGTCACTACAGGTAATTCACACTAGATTTAGAATGATCTCTTGATTGCTTGATGTGTTTGTACTACAAGGCATATTCTGGTCATCACGACGTCTATGTTTTGATAAATATACAAATTGCTATATCGAAATGGACATGATATTCAGGTTATCCTGGCATTTATGCCTTGGTGCTTATATCTAATCCGATATTCTGAAAACAAAATTAATATTCATATGTCCTTAGTTGTCTAACCAGTGGGCATTGTATTGATTCTTTCACATACAAATCAATATTCATATGTCTATAGTTTCCTAGCTAGTGGGAATTGTATTGATTTATTCGGTTACCTAAAAAGTTCAATGATGAAAATGATCAACACATGATCAGTGACTAGGTCCTAGGTCTTAGGTTTGCATTTCATTCTGCAGTTTGCATGATTGCATAATCTCTCAAATTGCTGAATTAGACTTAAATGCTTAAATGTTTCTTTAAACATGACATAAGGACTGAGCATTGTATGAAGGTCCCTCTAACAAAACAGTAAGTAGAACTCATTTTTGGGATCAAAGTCGAAATCTGAGATCATTTATATTGTCCACTGCTTGCATAATCAACCTTCTAATCATCACAGAAATCCAGAATTCAACTTAACTATTTATCTCACATCAAACTATTGAAATTTCAACTTGGTCACCCATGGTCAACTCATGGTCAAACCTAGTCAAACTTGGTCTGCAGGACCTCCAAATGATGCAGAACACATTCTCGGACGTGTACAACCACTTCTCAAATCAATTAACATACTTCTAAACCATTCAACATTGACTTTTCTTGTCAGATTTTGATTTTCATCTCAAAGGGGGCATGGTATTGCACATCATTCAAGTCTGTAAATCAAATCTTTCCTCAGTAATCAAGACAAAAACCACGTCTAGTTGCTGATTCATCTAACGACCTCGTTGCTTGGTGCACATCACTTGGGGCATATCAGATTCATTGACATCCATATCAATCTGGTATCCTAATCTATCTTGTAAACTGTATCAGATTTTCGTAACCATCGGTTCATTAGCATCATTTCCTTGGTTCTTCATAATTGAAGGATTCATATGTGATACCAATATTGATTCCTTTGGACATTCAGGTCTAGAATTAGGTCACTTAATTCTTCATAATCATAAGGTTCATAATTAGGTGTTTTGATACTTTTTTGTAATCACCGGTTCATTGTTGCTATAGTTAACATTATCTTTGGTCAATCAGGACCTAAACCTAACATCTTCAAATCTTTCAATCAGTTTTTGTCTTGGAATCAGTTAATCTTTCAAATTAGTTTCATACATCTACATCAAACACATACTATCTTTGAACCACTATGCTTCGCATAGTGATTCAAAGAGGGGCAAAATGTAATACCCCAAAAATGGGCTATAGGTTCATTGACCTCCTACATTGTCAAATCGATCGAAATCAACATCAAAGTCCTAACCTAAGGCACATCTGCACATCGGTTTATCAAAAACCTAATTGATTATCTTAATTCTGCATCAAGGAATATTCCTTGAATATTCCTAATTTATCATAATTATCTTTAATTGAATATTATTTGGCGATAAATCCTATTTATCCTAAAATTTGATTAATTGAATATTCTGAATATTTAATTAACCAGATTTAATTCTGCCACTTAATTATTTAATTAGATTTAATTACATTATTCATAAATTGTATTATTTTATTTTGATAATAAATAAAAAAATCTCATGACTAATTGATTAAATTCTCATTTAATTAATTAATGTCAATTGTCAATATTTAATAATATAGTTTTTGAATAAAAGTTTAATTTAGTAATTGATTAACCTATAAATCAGTTATTTTAAATTTAAAATCAGTTAAGTTGAGAATAAATCACTTTATTTATTAAATTAATTCAAAATAAATCATGCACAATCAGAAAAGGCGCCAACTAGAAATCAACAATCAATTTTAAATTTAAACTCAACATCTGATGATGAGTTGAAATTTGATCTAAACTCTATTTTGAGTTAAAACACTGTTTTTGCATGATTTTTGTGAGTTAATTATCTCTGATTTCTTGATAACTCAAAAATCAACCCGAGTTTATCAAAAGTGATTTATGGCTTTTCTCAATGCATCCTCAAGCCCTGGATTTCTATAAAATCAAGGCTCAACTCTTCACAATCTCTCAATCTCTCGAATTTGCACAATTATTCTGGTGAATTTACAACTAAAGAACAAAGCTTTTGTGACAGACAATTTTGTGAGATCATTTCACAGTTTTTCATAGCTTTTGCATACTTTTGCATTCATCATCATAGCATTGTTAGATTAATTGCATATTAATTTCAATCATCCTAGACTAGTTTCATACAGTTTTTCATCCTAATTGCATAGAAAATACAAAAATATAGATTATCTGCATTCATACAATTTTTCATCATTTGCATTCAAATCCTTTGTTTAGGTGTTGCATTGTCACTGATCTCGGTCTAATTTGAGAAGACCATAATCGTACCTACTAGAAGGCAGTAAATCACCTGGTTAGCTTAGTTTCATTTATTTATAGATTTCTTGATTTGCTAACCTCTAATGGTTTACTGAAGTGTTGTGTCCGCAACTAGGTAGAATTTTCACACACACACTTAGAACAATGGTTTTCACATAAAAGAGACCCAAAAACCAATATTTTACACATACATGAAATTATAATGATATGGAAAGTAAATTTGGAAGGCTAATATTGAAATGAAGAAATAAAAGGTACTTACCTCTGAAAAATAATTGGCTGAAAACCCTATTAGATGGTCTCATAAACTATTTATTTCTGCACTACGTAACCGAAACTATGAGATCTAAAAAACCCAGAAATATTTTTCTTTTATGAGAAAAGTCAACCTTGACCTAGGTAGATAATGTCGACCTTGACCCCAAAATGTCGACCTTGACCTGCACTGCTCCGATGAAAATTCTGTTCATAGATCTCGAAAGTTTGTCGAAAAGGGTATCTAGATCTACACTGTAATTCATTGTCCCGCACTTGTTCCTACAAGAAAAATGGTTTTGTTTATTTAGGGGGAGCAGTTTGCCTTAGTCAAACCCCAATTTAGAAATTGACCTTGAAATTGTAGAGATAAATAAAATAAATAGAATAATTCACCTTGCTTATGTTGAAAACCCTTGTGGAGGATTCGAATTCTTGAATCCACAAGTATGGATGCTCCAAATGAATGTAGAATTGAATGTAGGATGTCTCAAATCAATTGTCTTTAGATCTTCAACACCAATCTTGAACAGATCTTGGAATAGGAAGAAATGTGAATGGATAGATGGAGAAATCTTCAACAAAAGGGCTCCATAGAGCTTGAATCCTTCAATGGCTACTAATGGATCTCCTTGATGAATTGGATCTTGAATGCTTGAATGCTTGAATGCTTGAATGCTTGAAGGCTTGAATGCTTGCTTGAGAGATTATGAAAAGATGATGATAAAAGATGGATTGAAATGAGAGAGGAAGGCCTCCTTTTATAGTGATCTAGGGCACAAACTTCTAGAGAGGCCACATAGAAAACAATAATTAAGGGTCCATGGCACAAAACTCTAGAGAGGTGCACATGAAGAGGAAATTAAATTAAAGTCTTGACACAACACTCTAGAAGGGGTCCACCCTTAAGATAGAAAAAAATGATTATTTAAGAGCCTTGTCACAAAATTAGAGGTAAGGCCAACCCCAAAGTTAATTTGAGCATTAGGCACAAAACTCAAGAAAAGGCTAATCTCAAATAATAAATTAGGAATCCCAGACAAAGCTCGAGAAAGGTCCACCTCAAATATTAATTTGAGAATTCGACACTTAAATCAAGAAATAGTGGCCCGAAAGAGGGAAAAGATAAAATTTTGATGAAACCCCGAAATTAGAACCTAACCCCAAGGACCTTGGACCCTAGGGTCAAGGTCGAGGTTGACCTTGACCCTGAGGTCAAGAATCTCAAGTTCTCAATTCAGGATGCCAGAATTATGTCAAGAAGTAGTGGAAAATGGGGTAGAACAGGGGAAAATATCAGATCCAATTCAAAGACCCATTCAAGGCATTTGACATGATGCCAAACCACTTACTCGAAGAGCTAAACCAATTCTAAATGGAAGTGATTCCATTTTCTGACGATACATTTAGCCCCCACTTTAGAAAGAGGATGGACTTGATGCAAACTCTTGGTAAAGGAGATCACAAAGAAAAATATAATCTTATTGAAATCAAAGGGACAAAGGAATCCTCAAGCCCCTAGGGACTCGAGTCTTCATCAAATCCAAGATTACAATAAGAGAGACATCACTAGAAAAAAGAGAGAAAAGGAGAGAGAGGAGTGGCTAGCTCGCCCAGTGAGATGTGTATATCTCACTGTGAACCACAAAAAAGATAGGATGGCCCACCAAGCAAACACTTGATAGTCACCCCATAAATTTATACACCTTCTGGTGGCTTTGTGCATGTATGTAGTGCATCTTGTGATGGCTTTGATGAAGCACCCATGGATCCATATCCTCATATCACCATAGAATACATTTTGTAAAATGCGCATCTCTTCAGGATTTAGCAACTTATGTGTGTTACCTTCTGAGGATTTAGCATATTTGAAATTGAAAATGTGTGTCTCTTTAGGATTTAGCAATTGATATGCATTACCTTTCGAGGATTTAGCATGCTGCAAAACAAAATGTTAGAACAAAAACACATAATATAGAATGAGGGAGGACGTATATATGCCCCCTCCTTAAGATGGAAAAATACATTCTATTTTGACATGTTAAGGAAGGAAAAGAACAAGGATAAAGCCGTCTTCAATATCAAGACAATATCCATAGGAAACACCTAGTCCAAGCCAAGAAGGTCACAACTCCTATGAGGCCATGGAAGGGATGAATGCAAAGAGATATCATGCAAGAAGGGAAAAAGTAACCCTTGTGAGAGATAGCACACTATTCAACTTCCAAGGTGAGAGATTTATCAACCATAGAAACCCAATGTCAAATAGGTTATGATCAAGGACATAGATCCTCAATGAAAACCAAAATTTTCATGTATGATTGGATATCACATAATAGATAGATACTGCTTAACCAAGGGAAAAGTGGATCCCGGAAAGATAGAAAAGAAGGAGATGGAATCCTTGCCCCCCAAGCATAGGAACAAAGATGGAAGGGTACCTATTATATTGATCACAACATAATACAAGACAACCAACCCCCAAGGATTAGGCTAACACTGTTTACATAATGTGGAGCTCCATAATAGGAACATAAATGTTATTTAGAGAAAATAGGATTGAAATACAACTCATTGCCACATGCTATATAAATAATCTTACTATCAATGAGCTGCCTAATGTTATAATGTAAAGCTTGACATTCATTAGTAGAGTGATCATGAAATCTATGATACAAACAAAAAGGAAGAGTCTTCAAGTGTGGACTACATTTCTTTTTGTGTTTAGGTCTAGTAATCATCTTAGCATGAAGGAATTTAGGCAAAAGAACTTCTTGGTCAAATTCCTTCATAGGTTCATGTTTTGAAGTATTATTTGAGATGTTATTAACATTGATTTTTTGTTGAGGATTAAATCCAAATCCATAAGAATGCTCATGCCCCCCATTCTTTAAGGGCATTTGAATTCCTGTTTATGCTTACCACATCCTTAACCAGTAAATCCTTGTTTAACTAGGAAATGATAACCAAGACCATAATGAGAAGCCATATCAGAAGGAGTCAGTGGAACCTTAGTAGTCACTATGTCATCATTAGTAGGCTTGAGAGATTTATAATGGGTATAAATAGTGACAAAGTTATTACAAAAGGCATTCAAAGTAGAAGCAAAATCTCATTGTTCAAACTCTCTTTGTTGCTTCATAAAATCAAGATCAGAAACCTTATACTCTCCCATTAAGGTAGGATTAAAATCCAAGGTTCCCCAATCGTTGCCAGGAAGAGAATTACAAGAAGAAGGATTAGGAATAGGAGTATTTTAGGTTTGAATATTCAAACAAGGATTTGGTGCATCATCCACATGAAGTGTATACATCATGTTGTTATGTATAAACTTGACTTTAGGGTGAAGGGTGGAACAAACAACATGCATCTCATGCAACCAAGGTCTACCCAAAAGGAGGTTATAATTAAGAGGTCCATGCATAACATGAATAGGTGTATTTAGGATGATGAGACATACTTTGATGGGTAGGGTAATGATGCCTAAAGTGTTCTTAGCAATGTTATCAAAGCCACATATAGGAACATTGTTAGGTTGAATAGTTGAAAGATCGGCTTTAATTACTTTGAGCATGTCCATGCTACAAACATTAAGCCCAAATCCATTATCAATCAAGGTCCTAGGAATGATACTTTTATTGATAGTAACAACAACCATAAGAGCATCATATTGATTTTGAACTTCTTTAGAAGGTAAATCCTTTTGAGTAAATACAATGTCAGGAGAACCTGAGGTATCATGCATGCATTTTAAGAAGTTATTAATGTTCTCTTTATTAGGAGGTGGAGTGGGAAGAGTTGTTAGAGCTTTTTTCAAGGCTTCATAGTAGGTAGGTGAAGTTTGAAGAAGCTACCATAAAGAAATCTTGGCAAGGGTATTGTGCAATTGGTTTATTAAATCACACTCCTTGCTAGGAAGATGGGGTGGAGGAGGAAGAATGGGTTGAAAAGGTGGTAAATAAGTAGAAACCACCAGATTAGCTATTGAATCTTGATCATTGAAAGACTCTAAAGAATCCATAGGTTTACCTTTGATAGTAATGCAAGGACAACCTTTGATAGTTAACAAGGGTTTTGGATAAACCATGTGGGTTGTATCAACACTACAGACATATTCACAAGAAGGAAGCAAAGAAGACATCCAAGGAGGAGATGAGGTAGGATCTTGATTCTCCATAAGATCATCACTAAGAGGGAGAGCATTAAGGGAATTCATATCATTCTCCACTAATGCCTCATCACTAGAAGGAATACCAAATAGAGGTAAAGCATCTATAATGTCATCTTCTTTCACTAAAATGTCTGCATAAGGGGAGTGTGTTTTAGAAAAAGAGTCACCATCATGTATTAATATGTCATCCATTAATAAATCACCCTCTTGTATCAAAGTTTCTTCACGAGGAGGGGATAAATCAATGTCTTTATCCAAGGAATCATCCACAATGGTTCATGAGGAAGAGAGTAATCAACATCCAAATCCAAAGGTTCATCCCAAATAGGAGGAAAGCACATAGTAGGATCACAATAAATCACTAAAGCTTGATCCCTAGATGGGAAAGAAGGTAAATTATATTCTAAAGTAGGCTCATTAGGAGAAGAATTAACATCAATCCCCAGCTCATCTCCATAAAGAGAAATATGATGAAGAGATAGATTAAAGTCATCTTCTTGCTCTAATATATCCATACAAGGCAATACAAGAGAGGACAAAGCAACATCACATGCACTAACTAAAATCTTTCTAGGTGTAATGCCATGATATGGTAAGGTAAGAGGAATATGTTGTGTAATCCCAAAAGTTATAGAAGAATGTTTGGAAAACACTTGAAACAACTTGTACAACATGATAACAAATAAATAAATGCATAGAAAATAGATCTAGATATATCCAAATACATTCAAATGAGATTTATAAAAAGGAAATTGAGCACCAGAAACACAATAGGGCATCTAATTCCACAAGAGATAGGGGGTAAGATTGTTGGGCTCACCAAAATGTAAGATTAAGGTGAACACACAAGGTAATACAAAGGGTGATCTAACACCATAAAAGAAAGAGTTGTCATAAAACGGGTTCACCAAAATGTAAGATATAAAATATGGATGGGGTCTTAGAACAATGGTTTTCACATAAAAGAGACCCAAAAACCAATATTTTACACATACATGAAATTATAATGATATGGAAAGTAAATATGGAAGGCTAATATTGAAATGAAGAAATAAAAGGTGCTTAGCTCTGAAAAATAATCGGCTGAAAACCTTGTCAGGCGGTCTCAGAAATTGTTGATTTTTGGGATGTCATATTGAAACTGCGAGATCTAAAAAACCCAAAAATATTTTTCTTTTCTGAGAAAGGTCGACGTTGACCTAGGTAGACAATGTCGACCTTGACCCACACTGCTCCAACGGAAATTCTATTTGTGGATCTCAAAAGTTTTCTGAAAAGGGTATCCAGATCTGTACTGTAATTCATTGTCCCACACCTGTTCTTCCAAGAAAAATGGTTTTGTTTGTTGGGGGGAGGGGTTTGATTAGTATGGATGCTCCAAATGAATGTAGAATTGAATGTAGGATGTCTCAAATCAATTGTCTTTAGATCTTCAACACCAATCTTGAATGGATCTTGGAATAGGAAGAAATGTGAATGGATAGATGGAGAAATCTTCAACAAGAGGGCTCCATAGAGCTTGAATCCTTCAATGGCTACTAATGGATCTCCTTGATGAATTGGATCTTGAATGCTTGAATTCTTGAAGGCTTGAATGCTTTCTTGAGAGATTATGAAAAGATGATGATGAAAGATGGATTGAAATGAGAGAGGAAGGCATCCTTTTATAGTGATCTAGGGCACAAAATTCTAGAGAGGCCACATAGAAAATAATAATTAAGGGTCCATGGCACAAAACTCTAGAGAGGTGCACATGGAGAGGAAATTAAATTAAAGTCTTGACACAAAACTCTAGAAGGTGTCCACCCTTAAGATAAAAAAAAATGATTATTTAAGAGCCTTGTCACAAAATTAGAGGTAAGGCCAACCCCAAAGTTAATTTGAGCATTAGGCACAAAACTCAAGAAAGGATAATCTCAAATAATAAATTAGGAATCCCACACAAAGCTTGAGCAAGGTCCACCTCAAATATTAATTTGAGAATTTGACACTTAACTCAAGAAATAGTGGCCCGAAAGAGGGAAAAGATAAAATTTTGATGAAACCCCGAAACTAGAACCTAAACCCAATGACCCTGGACCCTAGGGTCAAGGTCAAGGTTGACCTTGACCTAAAAGGTTGACCTTGACCCTGAGGTCAAGAATCTCAGGTTCTCAATTCAGGATGCCAGAATTATGTTGGGAAGAAGTGTGAAATGGGGCATAACAGGGGAAAAAGCCAGATCCAAGTCAAAGACCCATTCAAGGCATTTGACATGACTCCAAACCACTTACTTGGAGGGCTAAACCAGTCCTAAATGAAAGTGCTTCCATTTTCCAATGATATAGTAAGCAACAACCATATAAAGATAACATACAAAACAACACAATAAGACAAGATATGTTGACTAGGGAACCTCTTGATTAGAGAGTAAACCCTGGTGGGAATGATGCCCATAAAAGATGTACCAATATAAAAATTCCTTGTGAGAGGATAGAATCTATTAAGAGCCTTATGAAATACATTCAGTACATATGAGTCCCTGTTAGGAGACTTCGAATCCCTGTAAAAGATTCTAACCCTGTTAGGAGTTATGGAAGGCAGAAGGAGCCACTGTCCAAACAACTTCAAGGGAAAGATCACTGAACACATTGTCCAACTGATCTCTGTATTACTCAAACAAAATAACACCAAATAATTAATGATCTCATCAACTTATCTTTTCTCCTGTCTGTGCCAAACTGCACCAACCGCTTCACCAGATCTCAATATCAGATCTATGCAATTCACATATCCTCTTACAACATATATTGCTCAATTCTGCAATTCCTTACACATATTTATTACAAAAATAAAGAAAAAAAATCCTTCCTTTATACCACACTTAAATAATTACAAATGAGTGGGCCAACAAGGCTTAACCAATTACAAAATATAAACCTCCACACGTTACACAATATTTCACAATTACATAAAACTGTCGGCTTCCAAACAAAATAATTTTTAAGTCGTGCGACCTATGATCATGCTGTCACATCCACGTCACTATCATAATTTATTCATCAACTGTACAACTTCGCATGCCTAGATTATATCCCAATTAGGAGATATCATCCAGTTACCACAAGCCGCTTCTTAGGAAAACTGCCTGAATACTACTTCCACTGAATTACCCATAACTGTCATGCATAATTGGGGTTGAATTTTGATGTCAATTTGTGATGCCACTACAATTTGTGTTTGTTTTTTGTTTTTTTTGTAAGTGCCCTCGACGGTGTCATAATAGTGATGATGATGTCATAATTGCAACACCCCTTTGGTTATAAACTAAAAAAAAGAAAAAGAAAGTGTCATTTGTAATTTTTGTGAATTTGAAGAGCTACCGTGAAGATGGCACTTCACTTTTGCATGGTGCGAAGAGGGCATTCAAGTTTGGCGTACGCAAAGAGGCTAACACCATGTGGGAAGAGGGCACTGGCACTTGAGGTAGGCATTTTAGCTTTGTCTTCTCATTAACTCAATTTGATTTTGATGACATTTGTTGATTTAATTGCATAATATGAATGTTAATAGTGGCATTTTTTACATCTTAATTTGGAATTCTCGATGACCTACAAGATTTGAGAGCTACAGCATCGTTGCTATTACCATCAAGGCATTGTGTGAAGTGTTTGATCTTTCTTTATTTGTTTTGCTATTGATATTCATTGTGTGGTACTCCCTGTTTATGATTATTTCATGAGGAAATGTCTTGATGGATCGCGGGCTACAAGCTAGGGCATCAGTTTATGAGCTCACTATTGAATACTGGCATTGTTTATATCTTTTCATTTGGAATTATTGATGACCCGTGAGGTTTGAGAGCTAGGGCATCATTGCTATTACCTTCAAGGCATTGTGTGAAGTGTTTGATCTCTCTTTATTTATTTTGCTATTGATATTCACTATGTGGTACTACCCGTTTATGATCATTTCATAAGGAAATTTCTTGATGGCTTGCGGGCTGCAAGCTAGGGCATCATACATTGTTCATGAGCTCACTATTTAATACTGACATTGTTTACATCTTTTCATTTGGAATTCTTGATGACCTGCGAGCTTTGAGAGCTAGGGCATCATTTCTATTACCTTCAAGGCATTGTGTAAAGTGTTTGATCTCTCTTTATTTGTTTTTCTATTGATATTCACTATGTGATACTCCTCATTTATGATCATTTCATGAGGAAATATCTTGATGGCTTGCGGGCTACAAGCTAGGGCATCATACATTGTTCATGAGCTCACTATTTAATATTTGGCTAGACCATGTAAATTGTACCAGGCCAACCCAATCAGCCCAACAAAATGTGTCATTTTTATCTTTGTCAAATACACTTGTTCACTATTTCGTTCTTGTTCTTCACAAAAATATCGCATCAAAAGTAATTGTAAACAATGATTCAAAGAAAAAAGAAACAACTATAATAGATTAGACCCCAAAAGAATACAGTCAAGGAGAAATAGTGCCCTAATCAGAGATAAAATAAACTCTTAATGTAAGCAAGCATGGAACCAAAGAGGGGAAAGTAAGGCACCAACTAGACTCGGGAAAATATAGCATCCAAAATCATAGAGGACACTGATAGAACAAGGAGGTTAGCAAGTTAAAAACTCAACACCAAATAAAGCATGGAAAGGCACCAAAGAGCACAAGAACTAGAATCCAAATTAATACCAATAGAAGCATCAATAATCTGGATACTAGAAAGGACAGGTTTAGTTTAAGGATGAAAATTTTTACAAACACTATACATGAAAACCATAGCCCAAACAAAATTATAACCGCATGATTCCTTTACCCGCACATGCCAAATTTCATTATCATTTTCATCAAACATGATCTGCTAAAGTTGCCTATGGTGTTTGGAATTCAACCTAATTTACATTTCTTAGTTGTAACACTTAGTCATAAATTTGAATTAAAAATACTTGTCACAATTATCTATAAATTATAGATCTCTTTCTATGATGAAGAGCTGAAATAAAATCCAAATAGTTTTAGATTGTGACAAGAATAAATTTCGTACCTTGCCCACACAAGATCAGCTATAAAGATCTTAGCCTTCTTCTCCCCTGAATTCAGAATAAGAACAGTTAAAATTGAATGCTCTTAGTTTTTCTTCAAATCTATTCCAAAATCCTATGAATTCACTGTGCATCAGGTATGAAATATGAAGGAATGAATTTGAAATAAGAAAGAAAAATCTTTCTATTTAAAAACTAGCTTAATTAAGCCTCAAACAAAAAAAGTGCAAACGTATAAACTTATAAGCTATATACACCACCCTGATCCATTGAAAAGGTCTTAGCCTTCTTCTCCCCTGAAATCACAATAGGAACAAATAAAATTCAATACTCTTAGTTTTTATTCAAATCTATTCGAAACTCCTATCAACTCATTATCCAATAGTTAAACTAACCTATGACTTCAAAGGAGGAATTATGAAATATAGTTGTACATAGTTATCTCTTCTATAATGATGGAGGAGTCAAAGGTAATGATCAATGAGGTTGCTGCTATTAGATCATACATTAATACACTTACTATTTTGAATTTGAGCTCGGGCATCATATATTGTTTTATACACTATTTATTTCATTGAGACCGTGAGCTTGGCATTTGTAATGTATTTCCTGTCATTGGATTAACATTGCCATGTTGTTGAGTTTGTAGATGTCATTTTAATGATCTTGTATAAACAACATATATACCATGTTGACGCACAACCCATGAGGTGTTTCTTGATAACACATTTGACATCATAATTTTTGCTCCATTTTGGTCTTGATTTATTCACTGCATGCATATGTTTCCTGAGTGCACATGTTCTGTAGCACAGTTCATATTCGAAGTGTATGGTTTGACTATGCACATGCATAATTGTATATGTGGATCAGTAATAGGGTGTTGGGCATTGCTTAGATCCTTTGGATCTAACCCCATCTTTTCCTTCCTTGCAGGTTTTGGATCATACAAGAGCATACTGGATTGAACCCCGGGTCAACACTTCATTATTTCAGGCAATGTTTGATACCTTCATATTTATGTTCATCCACTTATGTATGTTTGCATTCATTCATATTCTTCTGAAAGTTGGCTATTAGGGACCATATACGACGATTCTCGATATTTTTGGGTCATTTGATGAAAAGATGTAAAAGTTTCTTAAAAGTTTATATTTTTTATTTCAATTTTTAAAATAATAAAATGAATAAAATTTAAAGATAAAAAATTAAGATAATCTTTGTCTTCACTTAAAAAAAAAACATAAAGCTCATAAAGCATGGTAAAAGAGGGCCCTAACTGTGGTAAAATGGGAAAGTTTCCACCTTGCACTGCTCTTCATAGGGCAACTGCTAAGGAACTATGTCATAAAATTTCAAGGCATGAAATTTTATACTTTTTGACATCATACTTTTTTCTCCTTAGCATTGAGTTTACAATGTGGGGGAGTTGAAGAAAATATATGTACAGTTATAAAATTTCATGCCTTGAAATTTGGCATGAAATTTTATAACATGGTTCCTTAGCATTTGATCTTTATATGGAAGCCATGACTTGAGGTAGGCATTCGAGCTTTGTCTTCTCATTAACTCAATTTAATTTTGATGGCATTTGTTGATTTAATAGAAAAATATGAATGTTAATACTGGCATTGTTTACATCTTTGCATTTGGAATGCTCGATGACCCACGAGCTTTGAGAGCTAGGGCATCATTTCTATTACCTTCAAGGCATTGTGTGAAGTGTTTGATCTCTCTTTATTTTTTTTTTTGTTGATATTAACTATGTGGTACTCCCCGTTTATGATCATTTCATGAGAAAATGTCTTGATGGCTCATAGGCTACAAGCTAGGACATCATGCATTGTTTATGAGCTCACTGTTTGAGCACCTCATGTCCCTATTTGATTGGCCAGTGCTCTGTTTGTTATATTGATGCTATTAGATAAAATAGGGACATCAGTAATAAAACAATACACTAAATGTTTTAAATTTGAGCTCTGGCATCATGCAATGTTATTGCTGTCAAAACAACAAGTGTATTAATGTATGATCTAATAGCAAAAACCTCATTGATCATTACCTTTGAATCCTCCATCATTATAGAAGAGATAAATACCTACAACTATGTTTCATAATTCCTCCTTTGAAGTCATGGGTTAGTTTAAAATGGAGAGAGGTCTCGAAATATCGTAAGTAAAAACATTACACAGCGGCATTCAGATTAAGTACAATATGAATTCACATGCCTTTAATTATGATACACTTTTGAAAAGTTTGTCATAAAAATAAAATAAAATATAGTCAAGTAATAAAATCTTATAAAATAACATACATTGTGTGAAGTGTTTGATCTCTCTTTATTTGTTTTGTTGTTGATATTCACTATGTGGTACTCCCATTTATGATCATTTCATGAGGAAATGTCTTGATGGCTCATGGGCTGCAAGCTAGGGCATCATGCATTGTTTATGAGCTCACTGTTTGAGCACCTAATGTCCCTATTTGATTGGCTGGTGCTATGTTTGTTATATTGATGCTATTAGATCAAATAGGGACATCAGTAATAAAATAGGGACATTAAATAGGGACATCAGTAATAAAATAATACACTTACTATTTTGAATTTGAGGTTAGGCATCATGCAATATTATTGTTGTCATTGCATGCTTTCTGCTATTGTTGCACCATAACAACAACAAGAATGCAATGTTATGAAATTTTGGGATTAAATTGGTGAGTTTGTATACTTTCTCCATTTTAAACTAACCTATGACTTCAAAGGAGGAATTATGAAATATAGTTGTAGGTGGTTATCTATTCTATAATGATGGAGGAGTGAAAGGTAATGATCAATGAGGTTGCTGCTATTAGATCATACATTAATACACCTACTATTTTGAATTTGAGCTCATGCATCATATATTATTTTATACACTGTTTATTTCATTGAGACCGTGAGCTTGGCATTTGTAATGTATTTCCTGTTATTGAATTAATATTGCCATGTTGTTGAGGTTGTATATTTCCTTTTCCTGGTCTTGTATAAACAACATATATACCATGTTGACTCATAGCCCATGAGGTGTTTCTTGATAACACATTTGACATCATACTTTTTGCTCCATTTTGGTCTTGATTTACTCACTGCATGCATATGTTTCTTGAGTGCACATGTTCTATAGCATAGTTCATTTTAGAAGTGTATGGTTTGACTATGCACATGCATAATTGTAGATGAGGATCAGTAATAGGGTGCCAGACATTTCTTAGATCCTTTGGATCTAACCCCATCTTTTCCTTTCTTACAGGTTTTGGATCATACAAGAGCATACTCGATTGAACCCTGGGTCAACACTTCATTACTTCAAGCAATGTTTGCTACCTTCATTATTTATGTTCATCCACTTATGTATGTTTTCTTTCATTCATATTCTTCTAAAAGTTGGCTATTAGTGACCATATAGGACCATTCTTGATATTTTTGGGTCATTTGATGAAAAGATGTAAATAGGGACATCAGTAATAAAATAGGGATATCTTAATCTTTATGAGCTCAAATTCAAAATAGTAAGTGTATTACTTTATTACTGATGTCCCTATTTGATCTAATAGCATCAATATAACAAATAGAGCACCGACCAATCAAATAGGGACATGAGGTGCTCAAACAGTGAGCTCATAAAACAATATATTTAGTCTTAATAAAATCTTATAAAACAATATATATTGCGTGAAGTGTTTGATCTCTCTTTATTTGTTTTGGTGTTGATATTCACTATGTGGTACTCCCCGTTTATGATCATTTCATGAGGAAATATCTTGATGGCTCACGAGCTGCAAGCTAGGGCATCATACATTGTTCATGAGCTCATTGTTTAATACCGGCATTGTTTACATCTTTTCATTTGGAATGCTTGATGACCCGTGAGATTTGAGAGCTAGGGCATCATTTCTATTAGCTTCAAGGCATTGTGTGAAGTGTTTGATCTCTCTTTATTTGTTTTGTTGTTGATATTCACTATGTGCTACTCCCCGTTTATGATCATTTCATGAGAAAATGTCTTGATGGATTGCGGGCTACAAGCTAGGGCATCATGCATTGTTTATGATCTCACTATTTGAGCACCTCATGTCCCTATTTGATTAGCAGGTAATCAAATAGTGAAAGGAGGAATTATGAAATATAGTTGTAGGTAGTTATCTCTTCTATAATGATGGAGGAGTGAAAGGTAATGATCAATGATGTTTCTACTATTAGATCATACGTTAATACACTTACTATTTTGAATTTGAGCTCGGGCATCATGGAATGTTATTGTTTTCATTGCATGCTTGCTGTTGTTGTGCACCATATATTATTTTATACACTATTTATTTCATTGAGACTGTGAGCTTGACATTTGTAATGTATTTTCTGTTATTGGATCGATGTCTCCATGTTGTTGAGGCTGTAGATGCATTGAATCACCACTGCCATTCTATTTTGATAGCAGCAATATAACAAACAGAGCACCATCCAGTCAAATAAGGACATCAGTAAGACATTTAATGCATTATTACTTCATCATGATGACAATAATTTCATTGGCTCAAATCACATAGAATGTGGGTAGCTTCATTACTTCATTAGATCTGTACCTTTGTTAATTTCACTAGCATCATGCAGCTTTCTTACTTATCTTTTAAAATGCAGATTTAAATATACTCCATGCCACAACATTAATGTATAGATGATGCAGATTTGTGTACCTCTTTATTTTGATGTAGCTTACTCACTACATGCAATGGGGCCTCCTTGGGGCTGCCAACCATATTGTGATGTTATGATCTTTACTCGTCCCTTAATATGTAGATTGGATGCTTTTCTCCTCTGATTTGATGATGATGTATGCCCCTTCCATTGCTTACTCATGCTTGCTCATGACTGCCTTGTGCTGATGGGCATGGTGTGTGACTGTTGTGGGTGCATCATTTGGAAATGATGTCACGACAACACCAGATGAAACAAAAACATATGGTGTTTCTGTTGCATTGTTTGAATGATGTAGTCACAATAGTGACTCACTAGGTGTTCATGTAGATATAAACGCAGCCATTTACTTTCTGCAACATTCTTCTGAGTGCACATGTCTTGTAGCATGGTTTTTCTTTCATAAGTGTATGGCTTGACTATGCACATGCATAATTGTAGATGAGGATCAGTAATAGGATGTCATTCATTGCTTATATTTTTTTTATCTAACCCCCATCTCTCTTTGCAGGTTTTGGATCACACAGGGGCACACTAGATTCATACTTGGGTCAAAATTTCATCACTTTAGGCAATGTTTGGCACCCTTATTATTTATATTCATCCTCTTATGTATGCCATTACTCTTGCATTTTCTTCTGAAAGTTATTTTCCTTGTATAGTATATACAAGTTATTTTTCATATATATACATGTAATCTTTAGATGCAAAAATTTCTTTTCCTTTACATGTATCTTTGCATGAAATGAACAAAAATTAAGCAAGATCATCTAATAATGCAAACTAGGGTACTGTAGTCACTCATCTAGTAATTAGTTCCCCAAACCATTACTAAAGATTGAACATAAGTCTAAGTCCCCAAACCTATTGTTCTATGTGTCCTTATTGCCTTCATAATTTTGGTTCAACCCCTATAGGATGCCCAAGCCTAGAGGCCAATGAAAGTACCCAAGAGCACTTGAAAGAAAGATGAATGAAACCATTGTCCTATGTGGGTAAACCCATATAAGTGTTCTTCCTTTGCATCACAACTCATACTTGAGGATCCACAATCATGCATTTATGTTCAAGACTTATTATTACCTTGGTCCTTTTGAATCTTAGGATGAAATCTCAATTGGGAAAGGCAAACCAAAACCTTTCATAGACCAATAACAACCAAGGCATGTGGGTGCTCTTCTGTTGTACATTTATACTCATAAAATATATGTATAGTTATAAAATTTCATGCCTTAAAATTTTATAACATAGTTCCTCTTCATCAAAATATAATGCAAGTGGTGATTCAATGCATCTACCCACATTCTATGTGCTTTGAGCCAATGAAATTTTTATCATCATGATGAAGTAATAATGCATTAAATGTCTTATTGATGTCCCTATTTGATTGGTCGGTGCTCTGTTTTTTATATTGCTGCTATTAAAATAGAATGGTAGTGGTGATTCAATGCATCTATAGCCTCAACAACATGGTAGAATTGATCCAATAAAATAAAATACATTAAAAATGCCAAGCTCACGGTCTCAATGAAATAAATAGTGTATAAAACAATATATGGTGCACAACAACAACAAGCATGCAATGACATCAATAACATTGCATAATGCACGAGCTCAAATTCGAAACAATAAGTGTATTAATGTATGATCTAATAGCAGAAACCTCATTGATCATTACCTTTCAGTCCTCCATCATTATAGAAGAGATAACTACCTATAACTATATTTCATAATTCCTCATTTGAAGTCATAGGTTAGTTTAAAATGAAGAAAGTATACAAAATCACCAATTTAATCCCAAAACATCATATAACTAGAATTAATCACATCTCACAAATGTATAGATTATACTACATACCATTATATTATATATATCAAGTATAATTATGAGTTTACATCATATATTTAGTCTTAATAAAATCTTATAAAATAACATAAAACTAACCCAAAATACTTTGTCTTAATAAAATCTTAATAAAACAATATATTTAGTCTTAATAAAATCTTATAAAACAACATATATTGTGTGAAGTGTTTGATATCTCTTTATTTGTTTTGTTGTTGATATTCACTATGTGGTACTCCCTGTTTATGATCATTTCATGAGGAAATGTCTTGATGGCTCGCGGGTTGCAAGGTAGGGCATCATGCATTGTTTATGAGCTCAATTTTTTAGCACCTCATGTCCCTATTTGATTGGCCGGTGCTCAAGCATTGAGCTCATAAACAATGCATGATGCCCTAGCTTGCAGCCCACGAGCCATCAAGACATTTCCTCATGAAATGATCATAAACAGGGAGTACCACATAGTGAATATCAACAAAAAAACAAATAAAGAGAGATCAAACACTTCACATAATGCCTTGAAGGTAATATCAATGATGTGCTAGCTCTCAAAGCTCGTGGGTCATCAAGCATTCCAAATGAAAAGATGTAAACAATGTTGGTATTAAACAATGAGCTCATGAACAATGTATGATGCCCTAGCTTGCAGCCCACGAGCCAGCAAGACATTTCCTCATGAAATGATCATAAATGGGGAGTACCACATAGCTAGTGAATATCAACAACAAAACAAATAAAGAGAGATCAAACACTTCACACAATATATGTTATTTTATAAGATTTTATTAAGACTAAATATATTGTTTTATTAAGATTTTATTAAGACAAAGTATTTTGGGTTAGTTTTATGTTGTTTTATAAGATATTTATTAAGACTAAATAGATGATGTAAAATCAATACAACAAATAGAGTACCGACCAATCAAATAGGGACATGAGGTGCTCAAACAATGAGCTCATAAACAATGCATGATGCCCTAGCTTGCAGCCTGTGAGCCATCAAGATATTTTCTCATGAAATGATCATAAATGAGGAGTACCACATAGTGAATATCAAAAAAAAAACAAATAAAGATAGATCAAACACTTCACACAATGCCTTGAAGGCAATAGAAATGATGCCCTAGCTCTCAAAGCTCGTGGGTCATCGGGCATTCCAAATACTAAGATGTAAACAATGCCACTATTAACATTCATATTGTGCCATTAAATCAACAAATGCCATCACAATGAAATTGAGTTAATGAGAAGACAAAGCTCAAATGCCTACCTCAAGTGTCAGTGCCCTCTTCCCACATAGTGTCAGCCTCTTCGCGCATGCCAAACTTGAATGCCCTCTTCATGCCACACAAAAGTGCAGTGCCATCTTCGCGACAACTCTTCGAATTCACAAAAATTATAAATGACACTTTATTTTTCTTTTTTTTGGTTTATAACCAAGCGGGTGTTGCAATTAAATCAACAAATTCCATCAAAATGAAATTGAGTTAATGAGAAGACAAAGCTCGAATGCCTACCTCAAGTCATGGTTGCAATATGAAAATCAAATGCTAAAGAACTATGTTATAAAATTTTAAGGAATGAAATTTGACCTCTAATTTGACCTTGATAATGTCCCCTCCATTGCTTATGCTTGATCATGACTGCCTTGTGTTGATGGGCATGGTGGGTTACTGTTGTGGATGCATCATTTGAAAATGATGCCATAGCAACACCAGATGGAACAACAACATTTGATTTTGTTGTTGCACTATTTGGATGATGCAGTCACAACAATGATTCACCAGGTGTTTATAGAGACATAAATGTAGCCACAATAGTGATTCACCAGGTGTTCATAGAGACATAAATGTAGGGCTTCATTTGGATTCCAATGCCTATACACTGCACATGTTCCTGAGTGCATTTTCCTGAGTGCACATGTTCTGTAGCATAGTTCCTTTTAGAAGTGTATGGCTTAACTATGCACATGCATAATTGTAGATGAGGATCAAGAATAGGGTGTCAGGCATTGCTTAGATCCTTTGGATCTAACCCCATCCTTTCCTTCCTTGCAGTTTCTGGATCATACATGAGCATACTGGATTGAACCCCGGGTCAACGCTTCATTACTTCAGGCAATATTTGGTACCTTCATTATTTATGTTCATCCACTTATGTATGTTTTCATTCATTCATATTCTTCTAAAAATTAGCTATACTCATATTCTTCTTGTGTTTGAGTTTTCTAACTATGATCAATTTAATGCTATAAATCTTGACATAGAATTCGATATCAATCTATCATATATCCATTCCAAATGATATAACTCCATTTGAATAAACATACAGGCCAACCATTTGACAAAATGTCCATATGAAATCTAGAGCAATACATTAATTTTATAGCGAATTCATGATTTATAATGCCCCTTGATTTATAGTGAATTAATTTTATAGTGAATTCTTGATTTATAATTTAGTTGTAGTAGCTCAATGAGTTTGAACTCAAGAATACCCTTTACTTGGTTTCCTACAAAGCCTTTGGCAAAATTTGTCAGGAAATTAAAATTTTGGTCGAAGTAAGTGTATAAATGAAGGATGAAACACATAGGAAGCTATGAGAAGCTATGAGAAGGTGACATGAAGCTAATGAAAGAAGGCATCTTAATGATGTTAAATCATAGGGGATTCTCTTTGTTCCCTACAATGGAGTGAGCTAATTCTGAAAGTATATATAGATAATTTTAACAATGTATAAAGTCCTTCACAAGATGTAATAAAAACACTGGCAAGGCACGAGAACTATTTGACAAAATGCATCAATAGTGGTGTCTCATGTAATGCTGAGATGTTTAGTTATATGCAATGCTAAGATATTCAAAATATTTTTGGATAAATAGATAATTTTAACAATTTATAATGTCCTTCACAAGATATAATGAAAACTATGGAGTGAACTATGTTTGTTTGATTATATAACTATTATCTTATGTCAGGTATCCCACACAGTCTCATGGATTGTCAGGTACAAGTCAATACACCCCATAGAGATTAATGTCTTTTACCATTTGTAAAATATCTCTCTCATTGCCACTTGTCTTTCTCATTGCATGAAGTGCAGGTACCAATGAATAGGTATTTGTCAGAATTGTCTTCCTCAAGTGAGGAAAATCTAGGAATGGAAGAAGAAAGTGAGACATTTAGTATGTATAATTCAATGAGATCGACTCGAGGTCAAAAAATCAGAAAGAAATTCAATAAATGCATGAAATTTTTCCTTGCTCAAGGGAGGTCGTGTTCTTATGATGATGAGAGAAAAGGTGACTCTGAGCTACCCTTTAGGTACAAACATCTATAGAAACAATGGGTCCCTGATGAACTTCCTTCAATAAACATCGATTTTTGTGTTAAAGAGAGGATATATCACATAGCACAATCTTCATTACATGGTTTGGGCCTATTTTCCATGGATGGCATAAAGATCTCTTACAAAAAAGTTATCAAATTGATGGATTATGTCGAACCTTGTTATGATTACAGTAGTTGGATGCATATTGTTAAATATAAAAAAAGTATGTGTAGATATGCACTCGCGACAAATTATATACAACAAAAAGTTAGTGAACAAAGTAAAATAGTAGCTATATACATTGACGGAAGACCAAAAGCATCAAGGAATATTGTAGGTTTTATAAATAGTACACATCCTACGTCAACTAAGAAGCAACCCAATTGTATATTTGAGGCGCGCGAGGGAAATTGCGTATTTGTATGTGCAATCAAATCAATACGTGGGGGTGAGGAGTTGCTTATCAATTACAATTTGAATCACATAGATACAAAAAACCCCATCACTATCATGGATGAGGTGGTACGCATTTTGATAATTGTCTATTATTCAACATAACTTAGAATAAGAACACATGTGTTTTAACATGTCTGAATGATTTTTTTTGAAATACAGAGCTATAGTATGGATCAACAAACATACGATATGCATGACAGTGATAGTTCTCATGGGACTTCTTCCCGATAGGTAAAACTCATTGTTGTTGTATAAATGCACATACAAGAAAAATGTTAATGCGTATTTTTTGTTATGTTAATATGTATTTTTTGTTGTTCTACTATTTTAGATTTCTTTTAAATAAAGGGCTAATAATATTGTTCTCACAAACGAGTGCTGATCAGAAAAAAGGAAAGGAACAAGTAGTCCATGAGGAGCCATAGGATGAGCAAGATCCATTCGATGTTGATTTTTTATCAGAGGTTAATCATGTGGTTTCACTGGAAAGGTTCCTTCATGCAATATCAAAAGAGTTAGCTCGAATGACAGATATTCAACCTCACACTCCTAAAATATAGAGAACGGATATGTTGACTGGCCGTGTTCAGAACTATAGCGTAAGTATTAATGTAGTTTTTAATTATAAAAAAAGTTCAATAATGATTTTTATAGTATACTATTTTATTTATGTCATTAACTAAAATATAGATGTGTTCTCTTTACAGGGGATGCTAAATATATTAAAGGGAAACACCTCAGATGCAAATACTTCAGGTGGTACATCGCATGTTTTATCCTCCATCTTGTCCATGGTTATCCATATTATTTTATGCTCTAACAATATTTTTGTTTAGCACCTGCTATTGAACCTATGTTGAGTACGCCGCCTGATACAAGGATTAGATCCATAGAGGTAGTTTCACCTGCAATATCGGCAACACGTAGCATGACCACAGATGTGATGGCAACACTTACTATTGGTAAGTAGACTCCTCTTTTTCTCTCTTATTTATCATGTGTTTATTTCACTTAAACTATATATTCTTTCTTAGGGGGCATTTTATAATATTGGATTCATTTTATGTAGGAGGCGATGATGCAATTCTTGGATGTACTCATGTTAAATGTACGGGAACACTACATAATTGTGATCAATTGCTCATGAGCAATGAAGATGGACTTCCCTTGAGAGTAGCCCAGCTTCCAGGTACTTTAAAGATTGATCCTTTCTTTTACTATACAATATAATACTCATAATGTAATTCACTAACCCACTATGTGGTCCCTTGTAATAACTAGTTATAATAATCTCATAATTATCTTGCAAGGAATAATCTATTTTATGAAAAACTTAATGATGATTGTTTACGCATTTTTGGGTCGACCATACGTACATGGTATCATATTTTGATTTCATTGCAAGATCAGATTTCATCTCATTCCTTTCTTCGAGTATATTAAAAGGTAGCTTCACTTCATTTATGAATCTAACAATTTTTTTTCTTAAAAGGTGGTCATTACAAGATAAAGGGTTAAAGAATAAACTTATTGACTCTATGACAACACTTTTTGGACCCGAAGTCTTTCATAGACTTAAAATCCTTGACAAAGTGGGCACTATTTTGAAGTATATTAGATAAAACTATAGGATCCAAATAGAACACAACCCTTATTATGAGTGACCTCCCTATATTCCTATTAATGAGTGGGAGGATCTTAAAAAGGATGCACATGAGAGAAGTGAAAGACATAGTGGATGAGTACTATCACCTGAGGAAAGAAGGTACGTGATAATGTTAATAATGAAATTATGTACTATTTACTCTTTGTACTTATGTGATCTAACATATTTCAAACATCACATAGGTTGCCTAACACAACAAAGGAAACAACAACAAGAAAACAAAAGCACGGGCAACACAAGCTTGGCTTGGGTGGCTATTCAAAACTTGCTGCACGAGTTGTAAGTATTAGTAAATGAAAAATCATATGCAAATATTTATAATTAAATTGCAATCAATTTAGTTTTGATGAAATTCACTACAATAAAAATTCATGATACCAATAAAAAATGCAGGCCTTGGAGTTCAAAAAATTGATTACAGGAGAGGACAAGAAAATAGGCTACAAACAAGGCTATAAAGTTGTGGTTGAATGATACCGAGCAATGAGTGCACAAGGTTCTTCTGATGGATCTGTTGATCAGGTAAATAAGCCAATTGATTTTTATTTCAAGTTGAAAACTTTACCAATTACTGTATTTGATGTTAAGTTCCAACATAAAGTGAATATATTTGTTTTAAGTAAGGAAACACTGATTATATATTTGTTTAAAACTTTAAAGTGAATATATTTATATGTATTAAACTGAATGATTAACATTTCTCAATATTTGTCTTGTATTTATATGTATATATTGTCGATAAATGCACTAATTATTTACATTGGAATGTAGCCTGCTAATATTGATACTACATCGACCGAGCACGATGGAGGCATTGATTCGAATGTGAATTGTAGTACTCAAGGTATACATTTTCTATTCAAATTTTGATGAATGAATATTTAATACAAGTAAACATATTAATTGAATTCGGCGTAGTAATAAAAATTTAATTATAATGTGTTGGGATTAATAAAACATTTTGTATTGTAGTTACAGAGGATGTAGAGGTTGTTCCCGATGAGCGTGTTGAGGTTCAAGCCGCCGGGCAAGATGATGTGGTTGGACAAGGTAAAGAGTGTCACGTTTATGTTTTTTAAAGTATTGAAATGCTTGTAACAATAATGAATATGCTTTAAAATTAACCCCAATTATGATAATATGTTTTTAATTGAAAACTTTTATTTGTTATTACAGAGGACCCGCCTTTGTAAAGGACAGTGAGATCACGTGCATGACCGAGAAGAAATGACAATGTGGACATGGATACGCCTCTGCAACAATATAGGGAAGGAAAAAAAAAGAAAAAGCCAAAAAAAAATGATTCTCATTTATGCAACTTATTTGATAATGACTGATGTTTATTTGATAATGACTGATAATTATTTACACGTGTTTGAGCTTAGTTCCATGTTTTCTTTCATTCTTGCATTTGAAATGTTAATGGGCTGCATACAAAGGTATGCCGTAAGTTTATAGGTTTTCTCCCTCCAAGCGTATTGTTTCTATTATTGTTTCTTCTACTCTTCTCAAAAAATCTATTTATTGCTACTAGAAACATTGAGTTTCCTTTTATACACTATTGTAATGTTGGAGGGGTTTTTGCTAAAATTTAGTGGATTTCATATTTTGGGAGAAATTAGTATTAGAATGTTCAATGGGTTCTTTTCTAAAACACACTACTTGAACAACAACAAAACTTGTAATACAAATGTTGATTGCAAGTACCAAGTTAGAAGCTTCACAAAAAATCTTAAATCATCATCTTGTTTACAATGGTTAATCAATTGTTTAAGGTGGATTAGTTGCGATGATGAGACGTGCCATTCTGATTCTTGGAACTTGATTTGTAACCATAAGTGATGGAGTTGAGGGAGATGAAGGAATACCAAACAGTGAATTTGGAAATTTTCATTAGAGAAATTGCAGTGGAGGTTTGATCAATAGAGAAGATAGTAATGACCATAGGAGAATGAATAGTGGTTACAGTTGTGATGGGGAAGAAAGTGGAGGCCATCCATGAAGAAACTTGCCGACAAAGATGGTGTACAAGAAACAAAGGAGACTAGTGTACTTTTTAATAATAACAAAAGTTCAATAATGATTTTAGATGTTAACTGTGATAGTCTCTTGGTTTTAGGCAATGCAGAAGGAGACACCTAGTTCAATATGCAATCTTAATTCATATACATAGGATATCAGGTGGAGCTAAAAAACACAACAGGGTTGCATTTTTTATATAGGTCTCTAATTGCGTATTTTGAGTTATAGACCATCACGAACATTGTAATTTTGACCTATTAAAAAAATGTAAACGTATTGTGTTTTCTCATCTCCATCTGCTATCTGTGCACATTCTACTTGTGTTGCATGGGCATTCTCAATTTAGAGTGGGAAAATCTTATTTTCGATGTGAGGGAGAGAAGCCAAACACATAAAGAACATGCAAATAAATACGACAGCTAAAAAACATAAATGTAGGTATCACAATAGCTAAGAAACATAAATGTAGGCATCATGGTCACAATTTTTTGGAGACACAACATAATTGAATGCTATACCCAGAGGATGCAACACAACCACTACTCTTGCAGTTCTAAGTTGACACTATGGGATCCAAAAACCATATATAGATTCCTTATCTTTGGTTTTTGGATCCCGCAGTGTCCACTTAGAACTGCAGGAGTAGTGGTTGTGTTGCATCGTCTGGGTATAGTATTCAATTATGTTGTGTCTCCAAACAATTGTGACCATGATGCCTACATTTATGTTTCTTAGTTATTGTGTCCTAGGACCCCTTATGACCCTTTATGACCCTTTACAATCCCTGAGAATACATCTTAGAGGTCTTAAAGTATCGTAGAGGGTCATAAGAGGATCCTAGGAGGGGCCATATGAGCTTCCACCTTCATGTGGTTGGCCTTGTTAAGTAGAGAATGTTAAACTATTATCAAAACAAAGAGAAGCTCAATAATTTAAGATCTTAATCAACGTACGCCAAATATATATTTCTTTTTAAAAAATAGTGTGAGCCGTCACAATTACGACAGAAACCAAAGAATAACTAACAACAAAACTAAAAGCGATGACTATCTATCAGAAACATCAATCACTTCAAGGAGCAATGATCACTTCAGCTTGCCTCAAGAAGTCTTGACCCAAGCTCAAGTCATATCGATCCATCTCAATGGCTACCAATTCAATAGATCTCTGCCAAGAACCCAGTCGCAAAGAAACACCATAGACCGCACCGCAAACCTACTGTGAAGAGGCATCCAATGTCTCATAAGTTGCATCAAATGACCCATTTTCTATAATCCAAGTCTCTCAGCTCGGTTCACCAAGAAGAAGACTTCTCCCAAGTCATCACAGACACCATAGTGATCTACAAATCTCCATTGTGCAAGTTCTGCAAGTCAAGTCACTGCTACACTCCATAGGAATAAAGCACATCCAATTAGGACCAAAGAAGTCAAGAAGTCACTAGAATCATATCCGAATGCAATCAGGTCCCCATATATCCCATGAACACATCAGGAAGAATGCATCTCTGATTGCCACACTAGCTTCTTGTGTTGGAGCAGTTGCTGTCACAAATCTTGATTTGATCGGATCCATTCCAAATCCAAGTCTCTAGACTTGACTCAATAATCCATGAGCTACTACCGAATCTACTATAAAGTCATCTCTGAATGACATAACCAAATCATGAGAAGGAATAAAAGACCTCAACTCACCAAACCACTTTGCAAGTCGATCGAGATCCGAAAGTAATGCAACCAGCTGGAACCAGATCTGCAAGAACACTGTTCTGAATCGATACAAACTCGATCGACAAATATATATATTTTTTATAAAAAAAAATTGTGATGGCCATCGCAATTATGATGTCACTAGAAAAGTGATGACCATCTATCAGAAACTTCTGATGGATACCTATTGCATGCACAACATTTCCTTCGGTAAACAATCTACCAACGATGGTTATCCATTGGCACATTAGGATGGTTAACCGTCATATGTATAGTATTTCCGTCGGTAAACTAACTACTTTCGATGGCTGCCTGTCAAAATTGTGATGGCTATAAATAGAATCAATGATATGTTCATTGTGTTGAAACCCCCTTTTTGTGATGGATATAGTCATCTTAATTACGACGCTAATCATAGCAGTCATTTTTTTTTATTGCAAAACTGCAACGGCGGGTGGTGTCGTTGAATCGACGGTAAACTGTCATAATTTTGATGAACTTCCATCAGAAAAAGGTCTCAAATGTAGTAGTGTCTTGAGCATGATCTCAAGACACAATATAGAGTAAGTCCTCAAATCTACATAGCTTGATCTTCAATACTCCATGTGCGCTAATTCAAACACTGTCTGCTTCTCTGCTAATCTCCAATAGATCACTGTGTTGACATCAATGACAACCACAGTCATGAATGCAACATACAACTGCTATAGAATGGCTCTGAATACTCCCCCATAGGAAATATTCAACATTCATTCCTAACAATCTCCCCCATTGGCATTGATGGCAACATAGATGAAAAAACATCCAAGTTCCATGAATACCAAACTGCAACGCTACTGCTCTAAAATATTTTCAAATTCTCTTCATCAATCAAATCAATCAATCTTTTCACATCCTCTTCATCAATCAAATCTTTTAGGTTTATCATTTTATATTGCTTCATCTCCTCCAACAGATTCTTTTCTCTCTCTTTTGTTCTTCTCTTTTATTTTTATATCCTTTTCCCCATAGATGACTTCCTTTTTTTATTTATATAAGTTTTATTTTTTTCATGTATAATTCTCCCCCATTGACATCAATGAAAAAACATCAATATGTCAATTCTCAATGTCAAAAGACACTTTTTAGAAAAATACATTCACTAGAGTCCTTCACGACTCAGCTCAAAAACACACATACTCCCCCATAGAAGAAGTACCGACATCCAGTCCAGAAAAGATAGAGCTCATATACCACTGGACTGATGCAAAAATCTGCATCACTTCTCAAAAGTAGGCTTGGGCATAACCCCAAGCATACCTCTCAAATATTCAAATGTATCTTTGGGTAAGGGCTTTGTAAATATATCTGCAATATGCTCTTTTTTACTTATATACTCAAGTCTGACTTCTTTCTCTGCAACTTTCTTTCTCACTACATGATACTTTATTTCTATATGCTTTGTCTTAGAATGTAATACAAGAATCCTAGACATACTTACTATACTGGTGTTATCAGGGTGTATAAAAATAGGCTCATCAACTTTGATTCCAATATCCTTCAACATTTGTTTCATCCATAGCTGGTTACAATTGTTTGCTACTGCTACATATTCTGCTTCTGCTGTGCTTTGTGAAATGCAATTCTATTTCTTGCTTAGCTAAGAAACCATTAATCTTCCTCCAAGGAAAACTGCTCGACCACTTGTACTCTTTTTGTCATCAACATTGCCTCCCCACTCTGCATCTGTATATGCACATAGGGTAAAATCATCAGATTTTTCATACCATAATCCATATTCAATTGTGCCTTTCAATTACCTCAATATTCTTTTTACTACTACATAATGTGACTCTTTAGGATCAGCTTGAAATCTTGCAACTATTCCAACTGCATGTGATATATCTTTTCTTGTATGAATTAAATATTGCAAACCTCCAATCATAGATCTATACTTCTTTTTTTCAACTACAAGAGTTTCATTTGTGCTAGATAACTTATGGCCAGTTACCATAGGTGTGCCAACTGACTTACAATTTTCTATTCCAATTCTCTTCAATAAGTCATTCAGATACTTTGTCTGACATAGGAAAATACCATCACTATTCTGTGTTATCTTCAATCCTAAAAAATATTTCATCTCACCAATCATGCTCATTTCAAATTCAGTCTTCATTTCATCTGCAAATTTATCACTGGCTTCATCTTCTCCACTAAAGATAATATCATCAACAAAAATAATTACAATCAACAAACCATTCTCAATTTATTTCAGATACAAATTTCTATCTGTCGTGCCTTTAGCAAATCCCAATTTTATCAAATACTTATCTAATCTTGCATACCAAGTTCTAAGTGCTTGTTTAAGTCCATATAAAGCTTTGCTCAGTTTACATACAATGTCTCCTTCATGAGTTAAGGGAAAACCTTCAGGCTGCTCAATGTAGACTTCTTCTTCTAATTCTCCATTTAGAAATGTTGACTTCACATCCATCTGATATACTTTGAATTTCTTATAAGCTGCATAAGCCAAAAACATTCTCACTGCTTCAATTCTTGAAACAGGTGCAAAAGTCTCTTCATAATCAATTCCTTCTTGTTGTGAGTATCCTTTACATACCAATCTTGCTTTGCTCCTTACAACTTCTCCTTGTTCATTCATCTTGTTCTTGAATACCCATTTAGTTCTTATAACATTCTTATCTTTAGGTCTAGGGACCAACTCCCAAGTCTTGTTATTTTCAATTTGATCTAGTTCTTCCTTCATTACTTTAATCCAATGTTCATATTTACAAGCTTCATCAGTAGATTTAGGTTCAATTTGAGAAATTAAACATAGTTCTTCTTGTACCTTATCCCATGTCAGAACTCCTTTTTTTATGCTCCCAATAATCTGCTCAACATGATATTTATTACTAGATTCTTGTTAGGTGTTAATGTCTCAGTTCTTGCTTCAACTCTATGTTCTGCTCTAGGTTCTTCTCTAATTTCCTCAATGCGACTTTCATTCTACAAATCACTATCAGTTTCATAAAATAATTCAACATTTTCTTGATCAATTCTAAGATGAGTTCTTTCATCTAATTCATAATCAAACATTCCTTCCTGAATTTTAAACTTTTCATCAACTTTAACATTTGCGCTCTCAACAATAGTTTTAGTTCTTTTATTAAAACATCTATAAGATTTTGTTTTCAATGAATAACTAATAAATATACCTTCATCACTTCTAGGGTCAAACTTTCCAATCTCATCATCTCTCTTAATATAATATTTACCTCCAAAAATTTTGAAATACTTAACTAATGGCACATGTCCAAACCATAATTCATAAGGTGTCTTGTCTGTGTATGCTCTGATTTGTACTATGTTCATTGTATATACTATTGTATTCATTGTTTCTCTCCAGAATGTCTTCGCCAAATCATTTTCAAATAACATATCTCTTATTTCTTCAGTTATTGATATGTTCCTTCTTTCTACAATACCATTTTGTTCAGGTGTTCTAGGGGCTGAAAACTATCTCTTAATACCATTCACTTCACAAAAAGTGTTAAATTCTTTTGAAGTAAATTCTCCATCTCTATCTGATCTTAAACATTTAATCTTCATTCCAGATTCATTCTCAAATTTGTTCTTAATTACTTTAAATTTATCAAATGCCTCAGACTTTTCTTTAAGAAATGCAATCCACATCATTCTTGTAAAATCATCAACAAGAATCATAAAATACCTTTCACCATAGAATCCTCTAGTCCTTGTGGGACTGCTCAAATCTATATGAACAATTTCCAACTTCTTTGCTGATGTGAACTTCTTACTAGGAAATGAACTTGTCTTTTGCTTAGCCATAAGACATTCTTTGAAAATCATGTTAGTAGGTTTCATAATTTTAGGCAAATCTCTTACTACAAGTGTAGTACTTACTTTCACAATGTTATCAAAGTTTATATGAAAAAATGTTCTGTGCCATAACCAACTATCATCAATTCTAGTAATCAAACATGTCATCTCTGTAGGGTTCAACTGAAATACATTACCTCTAGTTCTTGATCCAGTTCCAATCAAATTACCATCCTTATCCTTGATCACTCAAGTTTTCTCAGTAAACTAAACTTGATATCCCTTATCAACTAACTGTCCAACACTCAAAAGATTATGTTTCAATCCATCCACAAAATAAACATAATTAGTGTTAATCTTTCCATCAAGAGTAATATATCCTATTACTTTTATCAAACAAGGTGCATTGTTTCCAACTCTAACAATTCCTCCATCATAATTGTTAAACTTTATAAACTTCTTCATGTCACCAGTCATATGATGTGAACAACCACTATCTATAATCCAATCAGTTCTCTTTTCTACTTGAGAAACTAAAGCTTTTTCTTCTCTAACTTCAGTTTCAAATATTTCTTCTTTTATTGCTAAAAATCCTATATCATCATTCTTATTATCACTTTCACTTAGAGATTTCTCAATACTAGCATCAAATTGTTCATCATTAGCATAGTAACATTCTTTAGATCTTCTAAGTTTAAAGTTCTTCTTATGCTTATTTACTCTTTTAGGACATTTAGATGCAAAATGACCATATTCTTGACAAGTCCAACATTTAAAGATTTTCTTACCTTCTGGTTCTCTTTTCACAAGAAAAGAAATTCCTTCCTCAATCTTTTTATCTTCTTCAGTCTTAGATCTGCTACCACTAGCATAGTCTCCACTCACACTAATGCTTCTTGACAAGGTAGGGCAAACACAAGTGCACTAAATGTTGTCTCAATTCTAGGTAGATCTCTTGATTGTCTCAAGTTTATCTCTGTTGCTTCTAATCTTCCAAGAAGAGTTTCTATGGTAAAGTTCTCAGTACAAGGTATAACTTGCTCAATCATCTGCACTGTATGCTTAAATACATGAGCTAATGTCTTTAGAATCTTCCATATCACTTCATTCTCTATCTTGTTTTCTTCAAAAGATTTGATACCTGCAACAATCTCTGATATTCTATCAATATAACTTCTAACAGATTGATCTTCCATCATTCTTATATCTTCAAATGCACATAACCAATTATGTAATCTGACTCTTTTTGCATGTACATCACCTTCAAAAGTAGATTGTAAAGATAACCAAATTTCATGAGATGTCCTTAGATATTTTACCTGACTCTATTCATTCTCCAAAAGGGCTAACAAGAGTGCTTCTTTGGAAAGTATGTTACACATGAACATATCTCTTTCCTCATTAGTACATTCTTTAATTTTGTCTTCTTCAATGATAGTCTTTGCATTCCTTATGATTAACCAATACCCTAGTCCTTGTTAGAATAATTGAGAGGGGGGTGAATCAATTATCCACAGTCCCAAATCAAAATGTATAATCCAAAACAATTTACTTAAAATTCTGCATCTCGATAACATAAAATACTATAATGTCTGTGCATTTACTGATTACTAGTCAATAGCATATAAAGGTTACCGATCAAATCTAACATGTAATATGAAAAGTATGATAACAAACAATCACCACAATGAACACTTAACACAAAAGATTCAACGTGGAAACCCTGTGAAGGGAAAAACCATATGGGACCGGCAACCCAAAAATGTTCACTCTTCTGAAGTGAGGTTGGTGAAGACCCAACCCTATTAAAGGTTACAAACACACTGTGAGGTGTGACCTTGTTAGAGGATTTTAGACCAACCATTATCGTCCAACCAACATTCACTATGGGGTTGACAGGATAACAATGTTCATTCTATGAATGAAATATATAAGACTTTCAAGTCCACTCTATTAAGAGATTTCTCTATTTACAATGGTTAAAATGTAACAGCAGTTGATCTAATTACAATACAACTTCAATTGTAGATGTTCAGATCTATATTATGCTCATTCAAATCCTCTGATCAATATAACAATTATATATCAACAATAATCAATGACTTATTGTCGCTCGGTAATAGCTTTCTGACGCTTGGTAAACTCTGTAGTTTGGTTCTCCTTAACTAGTTTGATCAGGCATACATGAAGCTTGTTCATGTGATAATTCTATAGTCTCCTTCTTTCGGCATGAGTTTCATAACGAAACCCTAGTCTCTTAAATAGACAAGTAAACTATTTTCTTTTCCTCCATTAGATTATGCTGCTTATTCTCCTTCATCTATTTTGCCACTTAAACCTTCCTCGACTGATGTGTCAATAACACATTTTGATTTCATCCTTTAGATATTCCTTGAATTATGCTAGCCATTGATCTTCGTAACAAACATTATCTCCATCTCTGATTTTGATGTACTTTACAGCTCATCAATCCTTAATGGCTAAACTAATCATTTAGTTCCTTTTCTCTTGCTTGGTTAACAAAAAAATGTGTCGGTGAACACAAGCTCAGTTTATACTGTGCTCGGTATACACTACATTGCTCGGTGTATACTGTGATGCTTCATCAACTGACCACACTGCCTTGTGTCTTTCAACTCTTTTCCTCATCATAGATGAATGAAACATAATCAAGTCAATAACATAAGGCCATAGACTCATCAACAAGTTACCCAATGTATTCCTTATCCTCATTTGTCATATACATCTTCCTCATGTAGATATTTCTATTCTTCATCTCTCTTACTCTTTTTCTACAAATGTTTAGGTATAGTAACTTACAAAATAAGTGATGTCAAACTAGTTGACATCAATAACAATATATTACTAATTTAATCATATTACATATCTAATCAGAAACTTGATGATCTCTAATCATAGATCTTCAATTAGGTTCTAAATCAGTTGTAGTTCATCAATCTCTCCCTTTGGCATTGATGGCAACTCAAGTAATATGAAATATACTATACACATACCAAACATGTATTCTACAACTCTATGAACAAATTCTGTACAAGCTCTCCCTAGCTTAATATGTTTAATCACTACATTAGTCAATAGCATTACCAATGCAGCTTTGACATTCTGTAGATATGATCTTTTCAACTCTCAAATTCCTTCTTTTGTTCTCACTAACTGATCTTCAGTGCTCTCCCTTTCTTTCAGTTTGTATCTCCCTTAGATAGATGTCAGTGTTCTCATTGGTGCATATTGTTTCATATTGTTTATCTCTCCCTTTGACAACAATTCCAAAGAAAAAATAAACATATAGCTCTATAGTAGCCATGTAACTCTCTGTTGTCCGGTGCATACTCTATATCTCTATATACTGATATGCCAATCTGTTCCAATTCTCCTAAATTTTCACAACCTTAGACATGATCCAAAGTGTGAACTATGCTGCATCAACATGAATGATCTTCTGATAAGATTAGGCTGATGCAACATCCAGATCACATTAGTGATTGGTAGATAGGGGACGGACCCCAATTCTAGACCTCAAGTATTCAAATGTATCCTTCGACAGAGGCTTTTTAAATATGTTTGTAAGTTATTCTTTTGATGTAACAAACTCTAGCTTAACTTTCTTCTCTTGTACTTGTTCTCTTAAGTAGTGATACTTGATTGATAAATGCTTTTTTTTAGAGTGCATCCTTGGATTCTTTCAAATGTTTATTGAACTTATGTTATCACAATATATAATCACCGGCTCAATGATTATCTCATTCATACCTTCTAGAACTTGCTTAATATATGCAATATTTGAACAATTTGTAGCAGTAGAAACATACTTTTCTTTGGCTGTAGACTGAGAAATGCAAGCCTGCTTCTTACTTGTCCATGTAACAAGTCTTTCACCAAAGAAAAATGCTCCTTCGGTGGTACTTTTTCTGTCATCCATATTTCGAGCCCAATCAGCATCGATATAGACTTTGAGTTCAAACTTGCCTTCCTTAGGATACCATAACCCATAATCTTCTATTTTCTTCAGGTATCTTAAGATTCTCTTTGTAGCAACCATGTGTGACTCTCTAGGGTTTTCATAAAATCTTGCAACAATTCCCATAGCATGTGCTATGTCTAGTCTACTATGTACTACATAAATTAACTTACCAATCATAGATTGGTATAGTGTCTAGTTCACTTCTGTAGTTTCATCTTCCTTAGTCATTTTACATCTAGTAGCCATTAGTGTTCCCACAGGTTTAGCATCTTCCATGCCAAATGTCTTCAATACTTCCTTGATATATTTGGATTGTGTGATGAATATACCATCATTCTGCTAAATCACTTGTAGTCCTAGAAAGAACTTAATCTCTCTGAACATAGACATTTCAAATTCACTTCTCATTTCATCAGCAAATGACTTACAAATTTTATCTTGACCTCCAAAGATAATGTCATCCACAAATATTTTAGCAATAAGAATAGTATCATCAGTATCTCCTTTCATATACAAATTTTTGTTTTCACTTGTTCTAACAAATCCAATACTTAACAAATAAGTATGTAGCCTCTCATACTAGGCTCTTGGTGCTTGCTTCAAACCATATAAAGCTTTATGTAATCTACATACCATATCTTTCTTTTTCTGGATCCACGAACCCTTCAGGTTGTTCTATGTAGACTTCTTCTTCAAGTATTCCATTCAAAAATACTGACTTGACATCCATTTGATAAAATTTGAACTTTTTGTGTGTAGCATATGAAAGTAACATTCTGTCTCCTTCTAATCTAGCAACAGGTGCAAATGTTTCACCATAATCAATTCCTTCCTCCCATGCATATCCTTTGCATACTAATCTAGCTTTATTTCTTGTTACCTCTCCATTTTCATTCTACTTATTTCTGAATATCCACTTAGTACTGATAACATTCTTATCTTTAGGTCTAGGTACTATGGTCCAGGTTTTTTTTTCTCTATCTGGTCTATTTCTTCTTTTATTGCATTAACCCATTCATCATTTTCTAATGCAAATTTTACATTCTTCGGTTCATATTCACAAACTATACATGTACCTCATCTTGTCTTACTCCTTGTTTGCATGCTAGCTTGTCTGTCTCCAATGATTTGTGTCTCAGGATGGTGTCTTCTGAAAAAACTTGCCTGTATCCAATTTCTTTTTTCTTGTTCATCTTGTGCAAGTTCATTTTCTTGTTCGGTAGGTCCTTCCTTCTCGTCAGTTTCTTTTTTTTGTTCCTCGGTATTGTTTTCCTGCTAACTGGTTGTCATTTTCTGTTGCGTAGGTAGGTACTCAGGTTGTTCAATGTAAGTGAATCTACTGTAGTCCTCAGGTTCCTTTCTTCTTTCCTCTGCATTCTTATCATCAAACTCATCAACTCGAACATTAGTACTTTCAATCATTTTATTTGTAACTCTGTTCAGACACTTGTATGCTTTACTTTTATTGGAATATCCTAGAAATACCCCTTCTTCACCTTTTGAGTCAAACTTTCCATTTCTTTCATCTTTCAGAATAAAAAATTTCCTTCCAAAAATCCTAAAATAACTTACAGTGGGTTTGTGTCCAAACCATAACTCATAGGGTGTCTTATTGGTGTCCTTCTTTAGTTGCACTTGGTTTAGCACATATATAGTAGTGATAACGACTTCTCTCCAGTATGTTTGAGCAACATTCTTTTGTATCATTAATGTCCTTGTACAGTCAACAATTGACCTATTCCTCCTTTCAGCAATGCCATTCTGCTAGGGTGTCCTCGGTGCAGAGACCTATCTTTTAATACCATTCTCATTACAAAAATTAGTAAATTCATCAGAGATAAATTCACCTCCTCTATCAGAGCTTAAGCATTTCAATTCTTTACCAGTCTCTTTTTCTACTTTTTCTTTATACCACTTGAACATCTTGAATGCCTCAGATTTTTCTTCTAAGAACATGACTGTCATCATCCTAGTATAATCATCAACAAAAAGAATAAAATATTTGTCTCCATAATAACTCTGAGTTCTCATAGGACCACATAGGTTAGTATGAACCAACTCAAGTATCTTCTTTGTTGAATAATCTTTGCTTTTGAAACTAGACTTAATCATTTTACCTTTTTGACATTCATGACACATAACATGATCAGGATTTGACAAGTTAGGTAGACCTCTAACTCTTTTCATTTTACTGATCTTAATCATGTTATCAAAATTCACATGACATAACCTCTTATGCCACAACCATGCATCTTCATCTTTCATCAATAAACAAGAAGACTGATCATTATCAAGATAAAATAGATTACCTCTAGATTGTGTACTAGTTCCAACTAGTATTCCTCCATCATCAAATATTTTCACCTTTTTGCTCTCAAAAGCAACTCGATGGCTTGAATTGTTTAGTTGTGCCACACTTAGCAAGTTATAGTTTAATCCTCTTAACCAATAAGCATTTTCACATTTTAGTCTATCATTTATCATTAGGGATCCTTTACCTCTTACCATACAGGGTGCATCATTACCCATTCTTACAGATCCTCCATTGTATTCTTCAAGATAATCAAATTTTTCTTCATCACCAGTCATGTGATGTATACAACCACTATCTATAATCCAAGTATCATTTTTATTAACCTTAGAGATAAGTGTTGTCTCTACATACCTTTCATCTTCTTTGGAATCATCCTTCATTGCCACAAATACTACCTCCACATCATCATCAGTGTCAGTATCGGTGATATCTTCTTCCTCAGCAATGTAGAAAACCTTATTTCCTTTGTCATTATTGTATCGGTTGTCTCTGTTGTAGTGTTGGTAGTCTCTGTGGTATCTTCTCCCATAGCTTCCTTTAGATAAGTCTTTGGTTCTATCATCATCTTTCTTTTGTGGACATCTAGCAGCAATGTGGCCAACTTCTTTACAGTTAAAGCATGCTAGAGGTAATTTGCCTCTATATCTTCCTTTTCCTTTAGCTAACTTCTGGCCATAAGAGCTTCAAGTTCATCAAGCTCATCATCAGTATTGCTATCACTATCATCATTCTTATTTCTACTGCTAGAATACCAATCTTCAAAGAAGTCATGAAAGCGGATTCAACATTTGGTACAACACTATTATCATAATTATTCAGTTCAAATGTTGTAAGCTTTCCAATCAGATTATCAAGAGTGAGTGTGTTGTTAGCTGCTGACCTATTTTCATAAATTGCAGATATTCTGATGGCATAGATAGGCAATAGGGTCCTTAGAATTTTTCTTACCATAGTGTCTTCATCAATAACTCTATCTAATGCTCTAATAGCGTGAACTACCTCTTTTATTCTATTTGTGTACTACATAATGTTTTCACCTTCTTTCATCTTCATGTCATCAAATCTTCCTCTTAAGCTTTCTGCTCTTGCTCTCTTGGCATTCACAACACCACTATAAATTTGATCTAGTTTATCCCACATCTGCTTAGCAGTAGTACAATCCTTAATGTCTTCAAATTTTGGCATCTGAACATGCAGTAGCAATCTCCATCATAGTAACATTATGTTCATGTCTGTCTCTTAGTTGATCAAGGGTCAAGGGACGAGTGGGTGGTGCAAGGTATCCATTTACCATCAGATCTAGGGAAGAATTCCCACTCCTGGATATATGTAGCTTCATTCAACTTTTCCATATTGTGAAGTTATCCTTGTTTAGATTTGACACTTCCCTCTTAAACATTTTGAGAACTTTGTGCTGAAGTCCTTAAAACTCTATTCCAAGCAACCACAACTTTGATACCAATTGTTAGAATAACTTAGAGGGGGGTGAATTGGTTATCCACAATCCAAATCAAAATGTATAATCCAAAACAATTTACTTAAACTTTTGTAGCTCGGTAACATAAAATACTATACTATCTGTGCATTTACTAATTACCAATCAATAGCATATAATGATTACCGATCAAATCTAACATGTAATATGAAAAGTATGATAACAAACAATCACCACAATGAACACATAACACAAAATATTTAACGTGGAAACCCTGTGAAGGGAAAAACCACCTGGGACCGGCAACCCAAAAAATTTCACTCTTCTGAAGTGAGGTCGGTGAAGACCCAACCCTGTTAAAGGTTACAAACACACTATGAGGTGTGACCTTGTTAGAGGATTTTAGACCAACCATTATCGTCCAACCAACATTCACTATGGGGTTGACAGGATAACAATGTTCATTCTATGAATGAAACATATAAGACTTTCAAGTCCACTCTGTTAAGAGATTTCTCTATTTATAATGGTTAAAATGTAACAGAAGTTGATCTGATTACAATACAACTTCAATTGCAGATGTTCAGATCTATATTATGCTCATTCAAATCCTCTGATCAATATAACAATTCTGTATCAACAATAATCAATGACTTACTGTCGCTCGGTAATAGATTTCTAACGCTCGGTAAACTCTACAGTTTGATTCTCCTTAACGAGTTTGATCAAGCATACATGAAGCTTGTTCATGCGATAATTCTGTAGTCTCCTTCTTTCGGCATGAGTTTCATAATGAAACCCTAGTCTCTTAAATAGACAATTAAACCATTTTATTTTCCTCCATTAGATTATGTCTCTTATTCTCCTTCATCCATTTTGCCACTTAAACCTTCCTCAGCTAATGTTTTAGTAACACGTTTTGATTTCATCCTTTAGATCTTCCTTGAATTATGCTAGTCGTTGATCTTTGTAACAAACATTATCTCCATCTCTGATTTCGATGTACTTTACAACTCATCAATCCTTAACGGCTAAACTAATCATTTAGTTCCTTTTCTCCTGCTCGGTTAACAAAGAAATGTGTCAGTGAACACAAGCTCAGTTTATACTATGCTCGGTATACACTACACTGCTCGGTGTATACTGTGATGCTTCATCAACTGACCACACTGCCTTGTGTCTTTCAGCTCTTTTCCTCATCATAGATGAATGAAACATAATCAAGTCAGAAACATAAGGTCATAGACTCATCAGCAAGTTACCCAATGTATTCCTTATCCTCATCTGTCATATACATCTTCCTCATGTAGATATTTCTATTCTTCATCTCTCTTACTCCTTTTCTATAGATGTTTAGGTATAGTAACTTACAAAATAAGTGTTGTCAAACTAGTTGACATCAATGACAACATATTACTGATTTAATCATATTACATATCTAATTAGCAACTCGGTGATCTCTAATCACAGATCTTCAATTAGGTTCTAAATCAGTTGTAGTTCATCAGTCCTAAACATAGCAAATGTGTCTTCATCTTTTCTTTCCAGCTGTCATAGTTTACTCCATGTAAGCAATGTAAGCAACAACCATATAAATATAAACATACACAACAACGATATAACACAAGATATGCTGACTAGGGAACCTCTTGATCAAAGAGTAAACCCTGGTGGGAATGATGCCCACAAAAGATGTACCAATATAAAAATTCCTTGTGAGAGGATAGACTTTGTTAAGAGCCTTATGAAATACATTCAGTACATATGAGTCCCTGTTAGGAAACTTTTCATCCCTGTTAAAATATTCTAAACCTGCTAGGAGTTATGGAAGGCAGAAGGACCCACTGTCCAAATAGCTTCAAGGGCAAGATCACTGAACACACTATCCAATTGATCTCATAAACTTATCTTTTCTCCTCTGTCTGTGCCAAACCGCACCAACTGCTTCATCGGATCTTAATATTAGATCTCTGCAATTCACATATCCTCTTACAACATATATTGCTCAATTCCGCAATTCCTTACACATTAATTACAACAATAAAGGAAAACAATCCTTCCTTTATACCACACTAAAATAATTACAAATGAGTCGGCCAACAAGGCTTAACCAATTACAAAATATAAACCTCCACACATTACACAATATTTCACAATTACATAAAACTATTGGCTTCCAAACAAAATAATTCTTCACTCGTGCGACCTCTGACCATGCTGTCACTATCATAATGTCTTCATCAACTATAAAACTTCCCATGCCTAGATTCTATCCCGATTAGGAGATATCATCCAGTTTCCATAAGCCGCTTCTCAGGAACATTGCTTGAATACCGCTTCCACTAAATTACATATAACTGTCATGAATAATTGAATTTTCATATGCGCTCTTGACCACGATCTCAGGACACAATATAGACTAAGTCCTCAACTCTGCATAGCTTGATCTTCAATACTCCACATGCGCTAATTCAAACACTGTCTTCTTCTCTGCTAATCTCCAGTAGATCACTATGTTGACATCAATGAGAACCACAGTCATGAATGCAACTGCTACAGAATGGCTCCAAATACTCCCCCATAGGATATATTCAGCATTCATTCCTAACATTCTAATCTTTAGTCACCAATTTATGTGTATGCACCTTGAATGTTATTGTTGTATATATAAGGAACATCATGACAATACTAGTTATTGAATGCAAAATAATATTATTCTTTAAAAATGACAATTTTTAATGCAGATATAATAAATTACCAGAATAAGAAAGTAAAACAAAAATAAAAATTATTTTAAAAAGTGAAATATTCTAAAATATTTATACAATATTTAAACTTAGATTCTAAAATATTTATACAATATTTATACTTAGTTTAGTAGCCACAGATTCATTAACATATATAATAATTACTTAATAGGAACTACTAATTTTTTTTAAAGTAAAATATTTTTCCTATAAAATAAATGTACTAATTATGAAAAGTAAATTAGTACTATACGATTTTTATGAATTGTCAAGCAAAGAAAGGATGCTAGCACACCCTTCTTCACTTTAATTAATTGAAACAAAAAATGTGTGGTTGAGGACTTCTACAACAATTTTCAAAGAGAAGAATAATAAAATGAACTTAAAACTCTTTGAAACTCTTTAGATTCAAGTCATCTTGATTGATTTGATATGTCACTATTTTGAGCTATTAATTTATTTTCAAGATATTAGTTTAATTTCTTGTTGGTATTATTTTAGTCTAATAATTATATATAAGATACTTTACTTTTAAAAAAATTTATATATTACTTTAGACTTTTAAAAATCTTAATTTTACTTCTAATAAAAATATTAAATTTCTAAAACACCATCTTAAAAATGAAATAAATATATTAATTAAATTAAAATTATTTTAAAATTATAACAAATAATCTATTAAAATACAATTATAAATACTTTTATTTTGATTAACAATTATATAAATTGTATATATACATACAACCTAAATTCAATTCTATATATCATATGAACCATTTTAACATTATATAAAAAATAATATGTATATCATATGAACCATTTTAACATTATATAAAAAATAATATGTACATATATCCTTCGAAACATCTTTATTATTATTATATAATAAAAATGATAAGATGCTTTATGAATTAGAGAGATAACTTTTCAACTTTATTTTTAAAACTTTTTTATTACTTGGTTATATACGTTTCATGGATCCGTGACTTCTTCAACTTTGGTTTTTAAAACTATTAATAGTCAAAGAATTTGTGTAAGAGGGAATATTATGTTATCCAATTGTTCATAGTGCTACGTTTTAGGTGGGATTTATTTATTTATAAAGTAAGGTCTACTTTTATGTTCACATTATTATTTTAACTTTCATTTTGCCTTTCATATTGGAAGATACTTCTTATAAGATTCTAAATTCTCTTTATAAATGAATATAATTTGTACATATTATTTCTAGGCTTCACGTGCTTTGCCAACTATTATCTCTTATCAATTCAAATTGTGCCCTTTGACTACCACACTTATGTGCTTGACCAAGAAAGTATAATATTAAAGTATGAATGGCTTAACATCTTTTAATGCTTCATAATATAAAAACCTTGTTATTATTTACTCTAATCCAATTTTAGTTGATTAAGTGCAAGAGAAAAGCTTATATCCATCAAAGTTATATATATTAACAATCTTAAAGTACAACTAAGTGTTATATTACATCTATTCAATAAATACACAATTTAATAGATAATATGTCAAAATCCTACATATATAATAATGATATTATACTCAATGTAAATATAACTCAAATATACATTATATAACTATCTAATATAGCAATGTGTAAGAATTTTCCTATAGCAACAACCCAAGATCTTGAGGCCAATGAATAGCACAAAAGCAAGATAGACAAAATGGACAAAAAACAAATTGTTTTCTCATCAAAGATGCTAATAACTAAACTAAAGTGTAGAAGTACAATAGATAATGGTTGACTACAATGTAGATGTGCTTGCTTATATAGGTAAGGCAATAAAAGACCATGATAAGTAGGAGATAAGGATGATAATGTAATAAGTGCACTAAAGGTGGAGACAACACATAAACTAGAATGTGATAACAACTATAACTACCTAAAGTGGAATTTCTCCTACATCATGTGCAACTAAATGTGCAAACTCCTAAGTTTCTCATATGCAAATTACTATTTTATGCATTATCCTAAGTAAGCTTAAGTAAAGTATAATTATGAGAATAATTAACTACGCCAACACAATGCTAAGCTATTCCATTTCAATTTATTGCTCTAGCTACAAATAGGGAATGTGATTGAACCCACACATTAAAAAAATTCCTTACCTCTAGCCATTAGCTTGGGATGAAGTTGATGAAAGTTAAATTCTATAATAGGTACTTCCATTTTTTGGCTTTGTTAATGCTTGATCAAATTCATGTGGCATTGTTCTTGTCTTTTCAATGCTTTCTTGCAAGGGCTATGCTCTCACCATTTTGAGAGAATTCTAGCAATCACATGTATTTTTGCAGTCTTATGGATTTCAAGGCTTGGTTTTGTTTTTGTAACAAGCTATTTTTTGGTTGTATCTTATTGTGCTATCTAAAAAGTAAGTACTTAATTTGTGTACATGTTAAGACCATTTTTAGCCCACTTTAGTGTGTTTCTTATTGTAGGACCTTATATTGTACCTAAATACATACTTAACTCATATATAGGTCCTCCTCCTTCAGAACTTGAGGTTGGCTCTAATTTCTATTCATAATTATTCCATTTTCTACCCAATTCCTTTTCCATCTAGGTCCTTTACATACATTTTAGTATTCGCCTTGATTTCTTGGTGGATTAAGGCTTAAAAATCCCCCTTTTAGCACTCAAGCCTAGGTCCCGGGAAAACTTAAAAAAAGTGTGCCTAGACAAGGTCGACTTAAGTTATCCTTATCCTAGGGGTTTTCTTTTTAAGTGGGATATGGGATTGATGCGGGATTGTTTCTCCTAGGTGCTTAATCAAGGTCAGACTATGGGATCTGAGCCTCTTCCTCTCTTATTTTTACATACACAATTGACATCTATTATTGCAATATCATCTTCATGCAAGCATTATCAAGAAATCTATTGCACATTCAAGATTCAAGACAAGCAAGATAGCATCCATTGAAGGTATTCAACATCAAACATTCAAGCCCATTCATGTATGCAAGGTATTTATTTCCATAGATCTAGCTATTTTTCCCCATTGGAGGCCAAGCAAAGGAGTTTTCCATCAAGGAAGGAGATCTACATTCATTCATCGAGTCTTCCTCTCTTCTCTCTTCTTCATTGAGGCAAATTATAACATCTACTACATGAGGTTTTGTCTTACATGATTTCCTTTCGGTTTTCATTTTGTGTTGAGTCAAAGCTATTGCATCAACATACTTGATCACATACTTAGAGACAATTGCATCTACATGGTATGATATACTCCATTGCTCAGATATAATCTCTATTACATGTCAGCATTCTTTCAATTACATTTATTTCAATTCAAGGTTGATTCCTATATAGGGGCTTGACCAAGGAAAACCCCTTCCCACAGCCTTCTTCCCCTTCTTGTGTGCAAGAACAAATTTTTAGAGTTTTAGATCCAGATTTTGGGAGTTACAGAACTAGTCACAAATCCTTCACAAAATTATCAGATTTTGCCTCTCTAAGACAAGGTCGACTTTGATCGATATTGTTCTTTAGATCTATAGTTTTCATTACTAGAAGATATAGGTATCAAAGTGCCAGATCTAGAACCATTTTAGATTTTGAAAGCTCCGCGATAGTCAAATCCAGATCTAAAGTTCCACTCCTCTTCTAGTCCTAGTTTCAAGGTGAGTTTATTTACTTTTCTTAGTCATTTATCAGATTTACATTTACATTATCATCCCTTTCATAAGGAATCACAAACATCCCACATTGTGTAGATCATGGATTTACACCTGTGCTTTCTTAGTTGTGCTAATCAGATTCACTTGGTTGGGATTTTTGTATTCCAATGTATGAAGAACCTTGGTGAGTAATCTACCTCTTATCATTTCTCACCATTTTATTCATCACATTTTGGTGAACCCAACTTATAACTCTTCCATTCTAATTTTTGGTGTTAGACTGCTCTTTTCTTTATCACATTCCTATTTCAAGATCTAGTTGTGTGTTAGTTAACATGGAACTCTCTAAATTGGATTGGTGTGTAATTACTTATGTCATTGTCTTCATACCTCTATTTATCAAACACATGGAGTGAATCAAAGCCTTTTGGAGTTTGTTTCATTTGTATTCCTTCATGGTATTCTTGCATATGGCATAATGAGGTTAACCAATATATCTCTTCATTATAAGGGATATTTCAAAAAATGTTATCAATGTTTCATGTGTGTTTCTTCTTCACATTTTAACAAAATGCATGCAATATATAGATAACATAAGGGCCTTTGTTAATGAGCCTAATTATAATCTCCCTAATCTTATTCCTCCAAATCTAACTCCTAGTAATCCCGTGGAAGATAATGCTTGTCATTCTTGTAAAAACATTCAAAACATTCTTCATGATCTGGATGTTAGACATTTCCTAGATGATTTTTCTCCAAACATAAGGTATAATTCTCCTTTTTTCTCTCAAACTAATGATAATAAGAATGATAATTTTTCTACATAAACCATCTATACTTCTCTTCCTTCCACTCATTAATCCCAAGATTTTGCATCATAATCTATCCAACATGATTGAGGATTTAGTGACCATAACCCTAAGGCTCCTCCTAATCCTCCTAAAGAGTATCATGGGCCTCAAACTAACCCCATATCTCAACCAAAACCACCTCTTGAAATCATCTTTCCAACACCATCTCATGATCCCTCACCTTATGATGACTGTGTGTACTCACCTAAAATTCGTCTAGTAAACTAAGAGACCCTAATCTCAAATAATTAGCCCAAACATTATACTAGACTTGATTATGCGAGTAATTCAATCAAATGACTTGCATAATTAATTCAATCATTAAAACGATCATCAAATAAATCATAAATCAAACCATCAAGGACATCAAATTGTTAAATCAAAGTCATTTAATTAAAGTTCCCCCCTTTCAATTAAATGAAACCATTCAACACACAGTGTGCACTAATTTATAATTAAAAGGGGGAAAATTGCTAATTATTCTTATCCACCCCAAAAAACACAAATTGGACCAATTATCAACATCATACATATGAAGCTGTTCTATGCTTGAACCATATCCTATATATCCAGAAAATCCATAAAAATTGGAAAAATCCAATAATAATAATAATAATCAAAAAGAAAAAAAGAAAAGAAAAATAATCATCCAACGGTGAAAACTTCGCAATTCAAGCGCCTTGGACAAGTATGTTGGTGAAAACCTAGAAACAGGCACCATACATAGTGGAATGGGCCATTATCTATCAAACTCTCATCCCCATCTCAATCCACATACCTATCTCAATCCCTCCACATCCACACCACCAACCCATTCATCCCAAAGTGTTCTATCCTCAAGCCTATCCAATGTAGCAATAAGTCCTATCCCCAATCCTGAGCTTCTTGTATATATCCTATATAGCGAGATCCTCCTATCCACAATCCTGAGCTTCCTATATATATCCTGTATAGTGAGATCCTCCTATACCCAATCCTGAGATTCATATATATATATCCTATATAGCGAGATCCTCCTATCCCCAATCATGAGCTTCATGTATATATCCTATATAGAGAGATCCTCTTATTCCCAATCCTAAGATTCCTGTATATATCCTGTATAGCGAGATCCTCCTATCCCTAATCCCAAGCTTCATGTATATATCATGTATAGCGAGATCCTCCTATCCCCAATCTTGAGCTTCTTGTATATATCCTATATAGCGAGATCCTCCTATCCCAATCCTTGCACTTCTATACATATCCACTGTAAATATATCCCCATCTGATGTACATATCATCACGTCTTGTTGTACATATCCTCGTCAGTCCTACAACAACTATGATCAGGTAACTTGTCCCACCCAGCCTCATACTTCAACAATATCTTTTGTCGACTATCCTTATTCACATGATTATCCTTGATTCATCATTTTCTAACAACAACACATCATTATCCTCATCAAATAGGTCCTTGTAGGATGTATCCTTCCTCATGTCTGACCTAATCTTCTCCCCATCAATCAAACAATCAATCATTCTCCTTGGAAAAGGACATTTTGTGGATTTCTCACTTTGATCTTGGATTTTGTCCTTTGGATCTTGTTTATCTTCTAAGGCTTCTCATTGTTCCTCTCCTCAAAGTCACCATGATCCCTTATATCATGGTGCACTGTGAATGAGGGAAATTTGGGGCAAGGTCTTTTGATAATCTTGCTTCTTCCTATGAGTCAGTCGAATATGACCCTTGCACCTTCCACATGTGATCTTTTGGGTTACATGGTGCACTTGGGACATGTCATTTGTTTGTGGGTTCTCTAGCAGCGTTTATACCGTTGCTCCTCCTAGATTCATGCATGATGCTAGGGAAACCCTTGCGTGTCTTTTTGTGTCAGTCCTATGCAACATTGGTGACAAGCCCTTGTGTTCCCAGTAACCTTGGTAGGTCTCTAATGTTTCTCTATCAAACTAGGTTGTGCTCTCCATTTTACGTAGTGCAAATCCCTCAAACTCTCATTTAGCTACATCTAGCTTTATTCTTGCATCTTGCATCCTGCATCATTTAGAATCATATTGTATTAATGCATCTTTTCTCTTGGTTGGAGTTTTGTTTATCCTCCTTCCCCTCTCCTTCCTCCTTTTTCTTCTAGTTGCATTCTTTTCGAGAAAATTCCACAAAGTTTCCTCTTTGCGTTATTTTCTCGAGGGGGCACAACCCCTTACCTTCTAATGCTTGCCTAGGGCATCTTATTTTATTGTCTTTGACGCAATGCCATTTGCGGTGCTACATCAAAGAGGGGCAACATGTAGACACCTAAAAATCCATTTTGTTAATTAAAAATATTTTAGTTAATAAAAGTTCTGATGACATCATCATAATTTAATAAGTAAATAAATTATTTAATTAATTAATTATTATTGTTATTATCCCCTCCTATCTTAATTAAATTTATTTAATTAAGGAATCCCTTCCAAAAATATTTAAATCAAATTTAAATATTAATCCCTCCTATTTATTAATTTTTTTAATAAATATTGCTCAACCAAATCTCATTTAAATAAATAAATAATTTATTTAAATCCCTAAAATCCTAGATATCTTCTAGACTCTTCTAAAGCTATCCTCCCATCCTTAATCACTCCCTAACCCCGCTTAAGGGGTGATTCCTAACCCTCTTACCCTAAACCCTCTCCCTTTGACTCAAAGTCAACACCCTCATTAATGAGCCTTATAGACTCATTAATGATCCCTTTACACCATCATTAATGGCTCTTACAACCTCTTGATGAAGACCTACATCTCTTCTTCCACCCTTGTCCCCTAGCACACTTCCCAAGTGTTTCTCACACATGTGAGCAACTCTTCATCCTTATCCCTTTGGTCCTAAACCCCAACCCTTGGTCCTAAACCCTAACCACTCTTCCTAACCCAAGCCTCTCCTCAAAATATATAAATATCTCTCCTTCCAAGAGAAAAATACCAATTCATGTCTTTATTTCATAGTATTGTTATCATGTTAAATTGCATCTAGATTAACATAATTTATCTCATAATTGTTAGATTTCTTCATGTTTTCATGCTTTCTGACTCATCTTAGCCTAGTATAATGGATTAAAATAGCTCATTTCAATAATTTCTAAGTGTTTTCATCTCATATCACATCTATTTTGAAGTTAAAATCAATCTTGTATCCTCATCATTAGCTTTAAATCTGCATCTCATCTCTTGCACCCTTGGAACCCTAGGGGCAAAACAGGTTTCCTATACCTAATTTTTGTGGCATTATGGGATCTCCATGACTTGAAAATGATCCTAATATTCCCTAATATTCATTATGGACAACTTTATTATTCTTGGAGAGCACACCCACATCCCTCTTAAATGAGCACATCAAACGGTGACCGAGTGCTCCCGTTTTAGCTCAATCTGAGGTGGCCTGTGAATAGTTTTTTCTATATGTCGATGTATGCTATTATTTTGAATAATGTTTGAATGTATTATCATGCTCCCAAAAGGTTAGGTTCACATCTCTCACATTTTGGCACACCCGGTGGGACACCCACCACACTTTCTGACTGCATTTTTAGGGTTTTTTGAGAAAAAAAATTACTTTTATGAAGATCTCTTACGACCCAATGAGAATCCTCATAGGAGTAAACACCACTAGCCTTAGTTTCTTATATGATAAACCCTTTATTATTGTACGAGACTATGTACTAACTCGTATGAGCCATTATGCAAGTCTATCTGGCCTTCTGCATCTCACCTGGCCCTGTTTGCTCGTATGAGGAGTCATATATATTCTTATGAGGCTTGATATTGAATCGTATGAGTAAAAAACATGAAATACCATACCCTTTTTACTCGTATGGGAAACATGGGGCATGTTTAAGGCCTTAATCTTGGGTTTGTTTGATCTTTTTGGTTCATTTGGGCTTCCTAGTGTCCCTAGTCTTCAAAATTGCAAGTTCTAACTCCATTTTTTGTAGGATATACTTGGAGAGAAATTTGGTCATCAAAACATCAAGGCCCTAAGGCCTACTAAACCCTTTTGATTATTTAGGAAACAAAGGCATCTTCATTTAGCTTAAAACATAACTTTCATGCAATCTCGAATGCCTAAAATACAAGAATTTGCATATCATTCCTAAAAGGTCAAAAATCAATCCTAAATAATCCTAAAATGGACAAAATCAACCTTCGCACTTTGATTTAGGTTTAAAATGAACCTTAGCTAAGAAATTTCAATGTTCAAAGTTTTCATGCAATCCTAAAAGCAATCTAGGAACACTTCAAATCTATTGGGCTTAAAATGAAACCTAAATCAAATCTTGAATGCTTAAGTGGAAAGAATAAGAAAAAACTCACTTTTACTTTGGGTTCTAAAACCAACAATCTTCAAAAAACTTTTAAAATTTCAAAAGATCAAACTTCACTTTTTCTTTTGGTCCTAAAGATGGGAAACCCTACAATATCAATCTTGAGTGACTAAGGAAAAGAACAATCAAAGAAAATCTCAAAATTTTCTTTTTGGACTTAAGGTAAAAATAACCAAATCTTGAATGCCAAATAAAATGAACCAATAAAAGTTAAAGCTATTTCATTTGAGATCTAAGCACATTCAATCTTGAGTGCACAAAATTAAATTGGAGCAAATCTCAGTCAAAACTTCATTTTGTGCTCTAAAAAATCAGAAAACTTAATCTTGAATGACTAAAAGATAAAACTCTTGCAAAATTTCAAAAATTATTTTTTGTTTTCAAGGAAGTGAACATTGAAATCCTAAAACATGTGTGCTTGAAGTTCATAGCATAAAGAGCACTTAATCAAATTAGAAAAATGACTCTTCATGATGTGTTGTAAGGAGTTTTTCAAAATTCTGCAAAACTTGTTAGCATAAGTGATGTAAAACAAATGAACTAGGACAAGTTCATTTTTTTTTACTTCTAGCAAGGCCTGTCTAGAGAGAAAAGAGCTTCCTCTTTGGAGAATGACCTCAAACCAGTATTTCCCAAATCGGTATAGAAACAAAGCACTGAGAAAAATCTCGCTTCATCCCCTCAAGCTCAGGCGATTCGTGTTGATGGTAGCCAAGGTAGGTGAATATCCCTACTATTTCGACATGGTCAACTAGGCTCTTAAGTGAGTCACGCATGGACAAACTGATTGGGAGGATGCCACAGACCTTATCAGATACCTATTAATCATAGGCCACTTGATCTACGCCTGAAGGTATCATAATCTTTGTGCAATGACTGATCTAAGTGGTTTCCCGAATCACCTCAAGATTTACTTACCATCTGTATTCCTTTGGATACCAAGTTGTGAGAATGGTTTTGATACTATCCTTTCATTAGGTAGTTCTTGTTTGATCTATTTTTGGTTTGTGCTAAACCTATGAAAACATCTATCAGACATACATTTTTTAGAAGATCACTATCATAATCCTTGTCATCATTGCTTACATCTCGCAAATTTGCCTTGTCCTTTGCTGGGATTATTTTCAAAAACACCTGGTCATTTATCTTTCAAGTTTTGGTCCTTTTCCATTGGAGAAAATCAAACTGAGCCCAAAACTTGATCCAAAACATCCTTGAAACCAAGAAGAGTGTTCCCAAAATCAATTACCCAAAACAAACATTGTTCAAAACAATCCAATTGCCAAAACCTTTCAAGCTATGTCCAATTCAATCCAACATAAGAAAGCCAAGTTGCCAAACTCTCGCATCTATTAGGAGAACAAAGTTGCAGAAAGAGATCTCAAAGACCATCAATCTTCCCTAATCGCAATCCAAAAAGAAAAAAAATATTAGGAGAAGCTAGACAATGTGTGGTATAACGCTAGAATCAAACAGTTTTCAACATGCTTCTAGGTCAATCGCCACTTTGTCAGCTTAGAAAGTGAAGACTAGCTTGGCCTATCACATATCCATTTTTCTTTAGAATCTCACATCCTATCTCAACATCCTTACATCCTAAATCACCCCTAGTTGCATCCTTGCATCATCATTTATCCTTAGTTGCATCTTATCATCTTCCTAGTTGCATCCTTGCATCATAGATCATCCTTCTAAATTTCATCACAGATCATCCTTTTTAGCGCATTTAGGTCATCCCCTAGAGTACCTCAGTTGGTCATCCTCCATACTTAATCCTTAATCCAAATCCAAATCCTCGCTCCAAATTCCAATCCTTGATCCAAATCCAAAATCCAACATCCAAGTCAGAATCCAAATCCAGTTATCCAAACCATCCACTCAGTGTCACATCCTTTGAGTATGCTTAATCCTTATCCTAAATTAGAATCATCTTAGCACTTCCCTTTGACTAATCATTGTCTAGGGCATCTTGTACTTGTCTTTGTAGGCCTCATCATCTCAAGAAAGAGATTGGCATACACTGGCAAGGGATCCATCTTCCGAAGATCACCAGTCTATCTTAGGTTGACAATCCTATCATCTTTAATCCTACATCAAGAAGAAGTAGCTCATTTTTGACACTTAGTAATCCTCCACTATCCTCGTCATCCTAACCCAATAAGCATCCCAACATCCTTCAATTGATCCAGTCATCCTCCAATCCTTGCATCTTACCCTTAGGTTTTCATAGTCTTATCCTATCCACCCTCCTTAATTTTTCTTAGAATCATCTTGCATCCACCCATCTCTACATCTTCATCTTAGATCTGCATTTCATGCCTGCTGAGACACGAGCCAAGAAGAGAAAGAATATGTTTCACAACTTAGCCACTAATTCACTTGATCCCAATGATCCTAAAAATGTGATGGTGACCTACAATCCACAACCCCCATAGGTCAAGAATGTGTGGGAAGATCCAACTGAAACACCCACTTCATTCTCTATGGAAGATTTGTGATCCATCCAGGGAATGCACAAATGGTAAGTGCAATCATGAACTAGAATCATCGTACCATATTGGAAAACTATGTGCAAGAGGGTACTCCATTCACCACATCCCCAAGCCTTCAATCCTGCAAACCCATCCATATCCTGACTGATGCCTATTCTCCATCATCCAAAAAATCCATGACCCCAACTTGAAAATATCTCGGGTAGCCTCATCCATCCCCATCTCTTGCAAACCAGTTCAACAAATCCCACAATGCAGAAATAACACAGTCTGCTCATTTTAGTCATGGGTACATCACCATCATCCATATTATCTCAAGCCACCACTCAGCAAAAGCTTCGCATACAATCAACCTCCACCTCCCACACAAACCACAACACAAGAAATACCTCCACCTTTCATGAGCCAAACCTCCTCATCAACACCATCTTTCCCAAGGGGACACACAACATTTCCCTCCTTCACCCAACAAGATTCACACATCAACACCATCCTTCTCGGTGACAACACAAGTTCCTCCTCCCATCTCCTAGCAAGATTTCACCCAAACATTCATTCCACCCATCATCCAACACTCCATTCTACATACATTCCTCCTCCACCGTTCATCGCCAACACACAAGCCAACACGTTGCTTTCACAATAGGAATGCCCTTGTGGGATCTCAAAACCCACCATCTACATCCTAAAATCCCACTATCACGTTTACATTCCCAAAATCCTCTGCATCACTGCCCTCAACATGCATAGGCTCTCATTGGGGCCTCACCCAAGCATAATGTAAACCTTGGGAATACAAACCCAATCGCACATATCTGTTCCCACAACCACTTTCCCTCATGCAGTACAAAAATAGTCATCGCAACCTCTACCATCTACATATTTTCCCTCATATACCAATTATCTATCCAGCCACCCACCACTTCTCAAGCATACCACCATCACCACAACAATAGAGTCCACCCATCTTGCTAGCTACCTTGTGCAACCACCTCCTATCACCAAATTATAAACAACCACTCCACCACTCATCAATGAAGGAATGCATCCTGCATACATTAGTCAAGCCCAAAGTAAAGTGCATCAAGGCCCATTCTATTATCAAGATACACCATCCACCAACCTCCCAAAATAGCAGTAATTCCCAACGCAACATCCCATCATCCCTATCAACAACAAGAAACTCCATATCCTATGTAGAAATACACCCTCGCACCATAGCAACAATATCCTCCCCAGCAACCATCACCCCAAAATCCATTTCAATCTTCCTATCTTGTTGGGAAATCCCCCTATCCAATCCAACAATATCCTCCACAGAACCATCCATATTCACTAGC